>JAQMCX010000012.1:10767486-10952891 GCA_029814765.1 Acanthurus leucopareius
GGGTTTGCAGCGCTGTCAACAAAGCAAAGGGTGGCTACTTTGAGGAATCTAAAATATAAAACATATTTAGAGTTATTCAACACTTTTTTCTTTGCTACATAATTCCATATGTCTTGCATCATATATTTGATGTCTTCAGTATGTATCTACAATGTAGAAAGTAGTAAAAATAAAGAAAAAACATTGAAAGAGAAGGCGTGTCCCAAACTTTTGACTGGTAGTGTACACAGTAAATGTCACAGATGGCAGATGAATTAAAAGATGCTCAGACTGACTTCAATTTTTGATTAATTCACATCTTATTGTCTTATTGATTTAGTTATTTGTTTTCCATGTTAATGGTGATAAGGCAGTTATAACATATTCGGTCATGAATATGAGACATCACTTGACCAATCATTTCTTAATTTAAATTTTCATTTCGACCATTTTGACTTAATATACTACAAACATTAATATTGATAAAAGGTAGAACAGAGTTGTTTGCTCAATAATTAATCTACAATGTATGCAGGTTCAATTTATTGGAGAATGTCTGGACATATACAATACTCAAATCAAGTAAAGACAACCAGATCTTTTTCATATGTAAACCTTATTGTTTTAATCATATATAACAAGTATGACACTGATTTCATTCAGCTTATTTTGCCATGCTTGTTGTGGACAATTGCCAATCCTGAACCACCATTTTTTTTACTGCAATTGCAAACAAATTATAAAATATTGTTCACAGATACACTGAGGAAAAAGTTACAGTACAATAAATAATCGTAATATTCAGTACTCGCTTATTTTAAGGTTGTTGAATTGTCTCCGCAAATGCCAGATTTACATTCAATGTGTTCACTTTGTTGTTGTGGCAAACACAGAACAGCAAATCAGTATGCAGAATATACATTTGATTCCTCATTTAGAGGAAAGGTGTCCCAACTACACCTGTACCCCACTGCTGATGACTGTCTCTATTATTGTGAATGAGGTGTTTGAGGAAACCATTAAATCTGTGCTCTCAACCAACGCAGATTAACCATTACATGATGATATTAAACAATGGTTCTGGTGTGATGTTTTGTCTGTTGTAGGAGTGTGGAGACTTACTGGTGCCCTCCTCTGAAACCATGCCCAGCCCCTCTGCCTTGTTCTGCCTCTCGAATGCATTGAGATCCAGGACACTATGGAGAGCATAAACCCATTTTCAGATGTGCACTCCCCACTTTTTAAAGCAACATACCTCTGTTACTCTACGATGTAAATGTTGAAAATTGCATTCACTGATTTAAAAACTGACCAGCATGTCTGCATCAATGCCTGGACACTTAAAAAGAAGCCCACGTCCTTCTTGTCCTTCAAGTACTCCAGCATTTTCTGACAAAAGAAAGGAAAAAAAATCAATGAAAAGTGCTCATTTAAAAAGGTAATTTCAAATTTAGGATGATATAATCTAAAGGGTTTTTTTTTAGAAAACATACCTGTTGAACTTCGCTGTTTCCACCGTTAAGGATAGAGATACCCAACTTTAGAGTTGTAGTCACCATTGGGCCAGTTTCACCTACGTAAAAAAAGAGTCATAAAGTCGGCATGTGTTACCTGGATCAAAGTGGAGGCAGGTTTGTGGCAAAAAGTGTTTACTGAAGACAGGGAGAACCTTTGCAAGCACTGATCATTTGCAGGACCATCTCTGCAGCACCACGATTATGAAGCCTGGACTGCTGGTACAGGAGCCTTTGTTTCTCCATTTCTTTTTCCTGCAAAGGACACAAAAATGATGAGTATTTGCCACTATTGTATTAGTATTTATCACAATGAATTTAAATAGATACAGCGGACTCTTTCAGCTCAGGTATTTAATGAAATATTTAATGGCAATCTGCAATACATCCAAATTTGGTTCCATCAGCTATTTATAAATCCATGGATAAGTTTGAATGTAGTCCCTCCAAAGCTCTTTGCAAAAACTAAATTCAAACTAGTGGTTTATTAAACCAAGTTACAACATTAAAACTTAAGAAATTTGTTAGTAAGTTAGGAATGTGTAAACATGTTATTTAAAAACATTACAACTTTAAAAAAAAGTGCTCTCCAGTCAAGAGCAATGAGCCAAATAAACAGGAAGTCACTGTAGCCTACCGAGCTAGCATAACTTCCAAATATTAGTTTTAGAGGCACGAAAGAAATATCTTTAATACATGAGGCATGACTTTGTTGTATTTAAGAAAAAATAGAGAAACTGTTTCAGTTGGTAAAGTCATACTAAACAAACAGTAAAAGTATGATACAATAGTATTCCGCAGTTTAGAATGAAAAAGAAATATTTGAAGATGCAAACTCAGCTGATGTTAAGTGCTCAATTTAGATGAATATCTCTAGCATAACATTCTTTACTGTTTTAGAAATATTGCGTTGTTTTTGTAAGTTTTAATTTAAAATCAACAAAATTTATGTAATTATCAAATAGCTTTTATCAAGTTTAAGGTCCAATATGATGAACTCTTTTATTCTTCAGGAGTTCTTCAAGTCAACATTAGCTTGTCAGTTAATGTGCAACCTGTTCAAATTTACTACTTACTTACTACTACTTACTAAACACATACATCAGAACTATGCTGAGTTTGAACTAACAAACAGCTGGTGCAGCAGACTCCAGATGTTTAAAAGTAAATAAAGCTGTTTATTAAAGAGCTGTCCACTCTATCCATTTACATTCTCAATTTTAATTCACATTCACTCTCCTTTCACTCAAGTCCTTAACATTTTACCTTTTTAGAAAATCACATTTTTTCACATGGTCCATACATGTAGCATTAAACATATCTACAAAAGATGAATTTAATAAAAAAAAGTATAATTAAATTGGTAAGCTTTGTAAATGACCAATAAATAAATGCATGCTATTTCCTTTCCCATAGTATCAAAATATTTTCACACTTACTTATCGTTTGCATTTCTCTTCTATGCACAGGGTTGTTTTATATTTAAAAGCATCATAGTTTGTTATGGCCTATCTAAAGGACCTGTTTGACTCTCACACACATTCTTTCACCCAACTTCATTAGTTATGGAGTTGTTACACTACTTCTTCACGTTTGCTGGCTGGAGCAAGCGTTAGACTACAGGAAACAGTCCTACTTGCTTAGCATTTTAGCCATACAGTTTGCCAAAGTTTCTTTATTGCAGCAGCCCTGCAAATAAGATACTTTGGACAGGAGCTATAATCCCTCTGTATCTGAGATATTGCTTTGGCATTTCATAGTAGTGTACCTTTGCTTTAAAAATGGTTTGAAATATTCATGCAAAAATTTTTTTCCATACAGCTCCTTTTTTTATATAGCATTGAGCCAACTGGGAATGAAATGCCAATTATTGGAAGAAAATGGCAGTCAAATGAATATCTCTGAATCCAGAGGACAAACTGTCATTCCTCTGTTCAGCCATATCACAAATGAACTTGCAGTATCCCACATTCTGACCCTAAAACAACCCCCACCCTGCCACCCACTGCCTCCCTCCCTCCCTTCCCACATCCAACCCCCCCACCCGCCCACCCATGTATGCCTGGCCACGCTCTACCCACTGTGTGTCGTGCACTTTGACCTCAAATTTAAACTGCTGTCCCTCACTATCTAATGGCACCTAATTATGAACAATGCACTAAATCATGTGTGTGGATTGACTTCACACTATGACTATGTGTATGAATATCTAGCTTCTAGCGCTGTATGTTCTATACTGGCTTTCACTGTAGTCTGTCAGTATGCTATGTGAGTGGGGGAAGGGAACATTGATCAGTAGCATGCAGTTAATAAAGACTGGTGTTATGACGATGACAGGGATTACATGAAGTGATGGGAGAAAAGACAGAGAGAAAGACAAATGGAACAGCTATATAAACTGGGAGGAATGACATCACTAGTTAATGGCTTTGTATTAAACCCCATTCACAGACATTTTCAGTCGAGATTTGAATTTGAACTGTCTTATATAACACATTCAATATTATCTCCATGCTTTTTGGACAGTCTTTTATCATGCCGAACTCCCCAGTTTAATATAAGCCCTCGTGCTTTAAAAGCATTTTTTAAATTTATAAATATTTTTTAGTAGTTTTAAGCCATAATATGTGTTGACAGAGCACAAAAACGATTTACAGTTTAACAAAAAACCTCACTGGAGTTCTTTAACAAAGTAGCTCCAATTACCTCGAACAGTGAAGTCAGCACTGGGTGTATCAATGAGAACAGTGTGTGACTTATAAACCTGACACAGGGAATGTAGTGAAGGCCTGCACAGTGGCAGCTGCTCTTGTCTTTCAAAGTAAACCATAAAGTATAAAAAGCCCTGCCAGTCCACTCAATCCTATGAACTATTCAGAGTAAACCTGGAGGAATGGACAGGAATGTGAAAAGCTATGTGGTGTGGCAGGCAGAAAAGCACTGAGCTTGAATTTTAATAACTTTTTCAGAACTGGTTTACACTATCCATCTGTGTTTGTAACTGATTTTAAAAAGTTAGTTATTATTAGTGTGATGAGTGTTGTTTTGATTATTGTTATTATTGTTGAAGTTAGATTACGAGGTTTGGTTGATATTTTCATGACCCAAAGGTAGAGGCAGATGAATTAAACATCCCACATTACATGTACATGCGGTTTTGCTCTAAAAGTGATTATGCCGAAAGTTTAAACCTTTGAAAACCCGTTGTATGTTATTTAACAGTCATCAAAAATGGACTTAAACAGCCTTCTTGCTGTCAACCCTCACTGCCACATTTGAATTCAGCAACCCACTTCCTCACCATACTGTGAGACAGGCACCTTTCTTGTGTTGCCCATGTGTCCTCATGGATGTCCTCAGTGAGACAAAAGTAGTGGATGACAGCACAAAGGCCATTATAAGCCATTTTGTCACACAATGCTTACTTGCAATTTTCAATTACCCGAAACTGGAACACTACAAAAGTAATTACATTTAAACTCTTTGCATAATCACTCAAAAAGGTGCCCATGCACATGCTTGTAATGAGAGCTGGATGACTCCTCTTTTTTCAATGTTGGGCCAAGAACTTATCAATCACCCCTTGTACATTTAGTTAGTTTAATCTAATTTGACCCAATCCAGACGCGAGGCACAATAAAAATGCAAACAGGATAATAAGCTTCATGGTACATTTACATATTTTTATCATAAATTTGATAGGACAACCACTTTTTGCCTTAAGGTGCATTGGGATTTGAAAAAGTTTAAGATACATAAAGTAACTGTTATAGTAAAATAAATCTCTGGATTGGAGCTTTAAGTTTCACAATCAAGCAAGTCACAATGAATTAAATACAACATACAACAGAAGAGACAGCGTACAGACAAAACAGACAGAGGTAATGAGACAAAACAAATAAAGAGAGAGAAAGATAAAGAGATAGATGTGGAAGAGAAGTAATGTGCCGATGATGAGGTCACTCAATGCGTTGAGAGCTACCGCTCCATTGTGTTCCTGGTCCCTAGCCCCTGGCCGCCCATTACCAGTTCTGACTGTCGCACCTCAAAGGACATCTCATCCTCAGCATTTTCCACCATTTCCTCTCCCCCTTCTTCTTCCTCACCAATATGGCAACTCTGAATACATGGAGAGGAAGAGGAGAGAATATGAGCATTTCAAAGCACATTATAGACATCAAACCTTGATAACTGGCCAAACCCTCTGCAGTGACTCACCTTTGCCATAATGTCGGCATATGCCATGTAAAGATGATCCGTATCAAGTTTACTGAAATGGGGACAACAGACGACAATTAATGAGTTAGGAATAACATGTTGCCCTGTGTTTAAATCACATCTTTGCATTTAAGTGTCCTATCAGTGCGTATCTATCCAACCTCTTTTCTGTTAGAGCGGTACGACTGAAATGCAGAATAAGCTGATGGAGGGGATCTGGCTTTGTTTCCCTCTCTTCCTCTTCATCTCCTTCCTCTTGCTCCATTGCTTTCTAGGATGCACAGTCAGTGGAAGGATGAGTAATAGCAGGGGGAAAAAAAACTATTTCAGATGAAACAGATGTTAGCAGACACTCACAGATAAGTCATCAATCATCCTGTCTTCAAATGAGTAGCCCTCAGTGTGGAGCCAGTTGCGTTTGTATCCCTCAAGAAACATGTTTGAGGCTCTGTGCCTACAATGCATAAAACAAAACAGAACAAAAAGAAACTTGTACTTGCAATCATATACATATGTGCTGGCTATTTTTTGAAAAGTTAATGCTTTGCATTTCAGTTTGGCAGCTTTCTTACCTGGGAATGTTGTAAAGTGGCGTCATCCTAAAGCAAGCGACCACAGCCCTGCGTCTCTGCTTGGACAACAGTTTGTGCCACACCATCTTCTTGGATTTAAATGGGTGCTCAGTCTGTGCCAGAGAAGGGAGAGATTTGCAAAGTAGCTAAAAGAGTTGCTGCTATCTTTTGTGAACATCAAGAAAACAAAACAAAACAAAACATTGCACAATGGTTAAACCAGTCTGACAACTAAAAGGTCAGAAAAAGACTATGACACCTGTGATTATTTTCATAGAAATACAATTACTCAAGTACGACCTAATTCTTCAAAGCTATTTCCTTCCTCTATCTCTGTAAGCATTCACTCCTCAATCTCTGTGCTGGAGAAACATCTTGCAGCTACTCCAGTTACTGTGGCTGAGAATGGCCGCTCACCACTTCAAGGTGGTAGAGGACAGCAGAAACCTCCTGCACTCTCTTGACAACTTTCACTGGAGCATCAGCGTCTTCAGCCTTTCCCGCCATCTCTTTGTACAGAGCCATCTGCCAGCGCATGGATGGGTTGTCCACCTTTTTTACAAAACAGGGATACAGTGCTTTCTGAAATATGTTGCTGCTGATTATCTGTCATCACAAATCGAGTCCACAGAAGTAACAACAACACTCATAAGAATAACTAAGAATTATACCTTGCCCTGAAGATGAAGGTTGTTCTGCAGGAACTCTCTTACTTCTTCATCAGTGTCTCTCTGTGAGGTATAAAGTTTTGTCAACCACTGTCCTACTAAGAATGGCTGGGAGGTAAATCTACTGTAGACTAGTTACTATACTACATTATATAACATGATACAAATCAGACAGCAAATGTTAGGCAGAATCATTTAAAGTCAGAAAAAAAAACTACCAAAGAGTATCTGATTTTGGCCAAGTTGATAAGCTCCTGATCAGCTGGAGAGCACATGTTGAGGCCGATGGGGAGCATCTTTTTCAACGCTGCTACAATAAGTGAAGTCTGCACAGAGTAACGATCTCCCCGTCTCTTCTTCTTGGTACGTTCAGTATCTGAACCTCCACCCTGAGAAAAAGGACAATAAACCAAAAAGCCATCACAGTATCTCATAAAATGCCACAGATGTGACACCACTTCTTTAAATCAAACACATAACAGCCTTGACTCAGTACCAGGCAGTCATTTTCACGGATGTAAGCCCTTATTAGCAATAAATTATTCTTTTCCTAAAATGCTGAACATGACTGCAAGATCACAATATCAAAAATACAACTGACTTTATGCAGTAAGCAACAGTACATACTTACTATTGAGCATCATCCTCCTTTCAGCAATGACTGACTGCAAGCTGTTTATTTTTCAACAACGGTAAATCTTTCCATGTAAAAAATATCCAGCGACATTCACTGGGGATTTTTTAAAAAACACTTTACTATCAACAATGTATGAATAATACCTAAGTGCTTATATTTGAATATCTATGTCCTCTTCCTTGCCATGTATAACTGTCATTGTTTCTCTGGGCTCAGACTGGTAAGTAGAGGGTATAGTGAAAATGTGAGGGCACAGTGAAGGTATAGCTAGCTTCGGGAAAGGGAAGCTGAAAGGAATGGGTCTTATAAGAAAGTAAATCAGTGAAATAGCATTTACAAAACATGCAACAGAGAACAGATTTCATTCAAGTGCCAGTCCAGTCACCATTCCTTGATTATGATAAATAAACTTGTGTTTTCCTCTAAACAGGAATTCAATTTTGTAATAACTGCAGCCTCAGTGAGAGATTAAGGTGTTAGATGAAGTTATAGACAAAAAAAACTCTTGACATTAGAGTGAGACAGATTAGTAGCAGGCTGTTAAAAAACACACACAACTACTGTTGAACATACTTTCTATAGGATCTATGGGATATGCCCCTGTGCTCGCCTCCTGAACTCCTGTTCTGTTTCTGAGAATTCAGTTCTTCTGTTATCTGCTCTCTCTGGAGAATAGGAATAGGAAGTCTATTTGATGCATGATCAGTGAATGGGTCTCAGGGTAATTTCTTTTCGAGTGATAGAAGTGTAGATGAAATCGCACACTAACGAACAATGTCCAGTAACTGCAACGTTACTGGAAAGACTGAAAAAGTGAAATATATAACTCTAACTCAGGGAATTGGCAAGTGTATTGATTATTGATACTGATAGTATTCATTACCAATCAGATATTAATTGATATTGCTGCTAGAAGTATGAGAAGCACCTGATATCGTCCACTGGCCACTTACAATATCCATTAGAAAAAGAGCAGCATTAAAAGAGTCTATTGTTATGGTTTCGTTCACAGGGACTTTGGTGTGTAAACCCTTAGCTTGCTTTGCAGGTAGGTCTGTTCATTTATTACTTGTAACCAGAAATATATAGACTACATATGTAGACATATGTACTGAAGCTAAATGGGAAAATGAACAGAATAGGCCAGTTACAGGATCTCTGAAGGTAATGCATGAAGAATCAAGTTAAAGCCTAAGGCCCTTCATTCCCCTTTACAAGTTAAAGAATAAACACTATTATTTGCAGATGCATATAAGCCACTGCTTCTGCAACAGTTAAGTGCCAAATGCAAGTGTGTTATGGAGACTCTAGGAAACAGGGTGTAAAGCATCTCGGGGATCATTTAAATTATAAGAGTGAATTAATGTATTGGTTAGGTTCATGGTCACTTTGTGCACATTGTAAAGAGGGAACCCAACAAATGTTTTCTGGATATCTGCTTCAGTGATGTTAAGCATCAAGTATTGCGTTAGTGTGGAAACGAGGGATTGTAAAGGACACTAAACCATGATGTGAAATGGCATTTCCAGAGAGGAGAGAAGAAAGAGCACAGAGAAGACTAACATTATCCCCTAGTGGCAAAAAGCTGCATTACAAATTCTACAAGACAACCATCCTTCAAGGAAAAGACACCAAAGACAAACTAGAAGACTCTAACTCAACTATGATCAGAAAAGAGCAAACTCAGTGACAGGATGATGGCACTGCGCTCTCACTGCCACCTTGGGCTTGGTGTAAAACCCAGTGCCATGAGCCCAACTCTACAGCTGAGTACTTTCATCAAGCGCCTCCAGACTCCCCCCCTCACACACTGGCAGGACTGGGGATGGCCTGCAGATAGGGCCTTCCCTTTTGTCCTTTGATCCTATATGAGAATGATATGGGTGTATCTCATATGAATTTATCCTTCTGCTATTCGTTACAGTCTGCAGTATGTAGGCATAAATCAGCAGTTATGTGTAAGGGATGGAGCGATCCAATGTAAGACTGTGTTTCAGTGCACAAATGCAGAGGCTCACACACTGGCGCTGTAATTAGATCCAAGCTCCATCTGTCGCCTCTTTGAAGAAACTTCTGGCTAGGATTTTCATATTCCATTAGTATAAATAACTCCATATTTATAGCATTGACAAATTCTCAGCTGAGTCTTGTTCCACTCATTATAAACTGCAGAGTATTCATGACCAAGCAGAAACAGCTGCATGTACAGAAAAAGCATTTGAAACTGTCACCAAATTGTTTATCTGGGGTCATGTCTCTCTAAATGGAATGTCTGAAAGTGTTTGTGCCCATGAGTATATTGTGTGTCTGTCTGTGTGTCTGTCTGTCTGTGTGTCTGTTGATATATATGGATCAGATGTGCCAGTGTGCTGGAGAGGTTGATGAAAAGCTCCCTCAAAGTGAGGTGCCATGCGGTCAGCACAGCGGTCGTGCAGGAACAAAGTCTAACCTCTGAGTCCCCGCCCTGGAAACCCCGCCGCAACCCAAAAGAAGAGGACAAGGGACAGCCAAAAAGAGAATATTGTTAACACAACTGCTAGGTTCTCAAATTTGAGAGTTAAAATCAAGCCTCCAGAAGTTAAAGCAGGCTTGATTTGCTTATCCAGACCCAATACAAAAGAATATTAAAAAAAGAATGATACAAATTCAGAAACTACTAGAAACTTTGGCATAAAAAAGAAGTAATCCTGTAAACTGGTACAGATGGTGCCTTTGTGTTTTAGATTGCTTTGACGATGCATTTTTATCAGCTATACAATATTTCAAATCTCTTACGGGCATACTAGAAGTACAATACTTTTTTATCAGTCACTAGCTGAAATTTTTTGGCAGAGTAACAAAAACCCAAAATTGTGCTAAAAAAAAAGAGGATACAAAGAAAGGAACATGTATTAATGTTACACAATATGCCTGATTTCAGATCTGACAGGATACCAGCGCCGTTGCAGCACTGGCTCTGCCTTTCAGTAACTCACCTTGCTCATCTTACTCTTGCTGTCAGCAGTGAGGAACGACATGTTATTGATCTCATTTATAACCACAAAGTTCTGTTCCTCTCGCTTGAAGTTCTACAGTAGAGACAGGATTGGAAAATATATAGTGAATAACCTGATTTGCTACAAATGGTTGCGTTTAAAGGCCAAACGAGAATACTCACATGAGATTTGGACCAGAAAATGAAGACCTCTCCCACCATTCGGAACAGCTCCTCCGCATCTGGATCTGGGCATGTCAGCCATCTCGCCCTGCAGGAGAACAAATTACCTTAAACCTCCCAAAAGCCACAACAGGTTTAGTTAATGTGCAACACATCAAAAGATAAGTACATGAAGTAGCAATTCTGGTAAGTGCCAGGTTAGACGGAATGTATAATATGCTGGTGTTTGCAATTTTATTTCACCTGTTGTTGTCCACATAGCGAATAAGTAGAGGGTAGAGGGCATACAAGTCTCTGCAGAGGACAGCAAATTCATCACGTATAGTGCCGTCTTCCTCATCACCCTCCGATTTCCCCTCCATTCGCAAATGGTCCTCTTCAGCCACCACCTTCGATGTGCGTTTCTTCAGCTTCTCCATTGTTGGGATGAAGTGGGACTTGAGCATTTCTGGTTTTGCCCTGCTGACAATGGGCTGTGAAAAAACTAGGAGAGAAGAACAAATGGGGTCCTGTCACCTGTACACAAACATCCTCAGGTGTAAACCTGGGAAACATCACTACAGTTTAAGACAATCCTTACCAGCCAACCTCTTCATCCAAGAAGCCTCATCAATACCCAAGTTGTTGACTACAATTTTCATGATGCTGCCCAGCAGCTGGTTGAGGTGTTCTGATGTGACTTCAGTGCAGAGCCGACCCTCCATCTCAGGGAAGTTCTCAGGCCCTCTCTCCCACCAGCGAGGCAGGTAGTTACACAGCATGGGCAAGGTGATTTCAATCACGTGAGGCATTTCAGTGTAACGAGCCCCTGACTCTGCCAAGTCTCCAATCTCCTTCAGGAGAATATCCAGCTCTGGAATGTCTGGGCATAATTCCTGGACCTCATTAGGAAGGCCCAAGACTTCACAAGAGAAGTAGTGAAATGTCAGAAACAAGATTTTGTTTGATGCAAAACAAATTGGAGGAAAGATGAATGCACTCACTGGCTCTCTCCCTGGGAGTCTTTGTGGTGTAGACGGAGAAAGCATTGAATTCATTTAGATGGGGCTCTAAGTAGGCCACTGGCATAGCTGCTGCAAGATGGGCCAAACACTCTCCAAGAGCTGGCCTCTGCCTGTAAATGCAAAGGACAAGTGCAAAAAGGCTCCTAACTATCTACGTCTAGATTACCTTAAAAACTGTAATTGTAATATTTGCAGTCATGGAGTTACCTCTCAACATGTGGATTCTTGACAGTCCCCAGAGAGTAAATGCTACACATGATGCGGTAGCAAGACATCTGGAGATCATCCACTGTGTGCAGGACGGTGACAGGTCAAGCAGTGTCAGGACAGATGCTTAAAATAAATATTATGAGAAATCAGAGACAGTACTGATATGATGGAAGTACTCACGGATGACGTCGTCTCCAAACTGGTGCTGAGCGATGTGATCAAACAAGGAGGTAAGCACTGGGAGCAGGGCGATGGTTGTGTAGTTAATGTTCTGGGACACACCTTTTACTTGCTTTGAAAGGGAGAAGCAGCAAATGATCACAGGCTCTGCATATATAAAGTCCAGTGCTGAGGAGATCAGTAGCAATAGTCAGGGAGAACAATATTTCAAATATGCTTCACTTCTGTTACCTGATTGCCCTTGGATACTTTGCCCAGTTTCAGGTTCTCGACCATCTTCTCTATGTCATCGGCAGCACTCTCAAAGAATGAGCGCAGCCCTGCTTTCACAATCTCAGGCCCTGACTTCATAACTGTCCTATTTATGCAAATAGGTAAAAATTCAATGAAAAACAAGAACATACAAAAACAAAATGATTTTCATGATGTAATGTGATAAAATGAATATATACTAAACCTTGCGTCCAATGATCTTGCCAGAATGTGGAGACAGTTAACAATTGCTGGAGCATCCGTTCCTGCACGTACAAATATAGGTTTACTGTTAGGGCATCTATTGAAATCAGATCACCACATTCTAAAAACAGATAAAAAAGTGAAAGCAACTGCACTTGCTAAAACGGAAAGGAGTGAAAAGATTCAGAAAGAAGCTGACATCTTACCAAAGAGAGAAACTCTGTGTCTCACCAGAGCAGACATTTTACAGAAGATACTACGATGAGAAGCAAAGGAAAGAGAAGGAAAGGAAAGTGCAAGAAAAAGAAAATGCTGATAAAAGGGGGAAATAATACACAAAAAGAATATGACACATATCTTCTCTTTATGATTACCTTGCAATCATCTCCTTCTCCTTATTGGAAGAATGCCCACCACTACCCAGAACTTTTGCAGGTGTTGACAAGAAATAAAGGCAGTGGTTTTTGAAGTACTGGTTGATCAGAGGCATCAAGATCTAAAGAGGAAATAGTTTTCACGCTTAGTGCACCAATGAGGAGTTAAGTTATATTGTGTTAATATTGTGGCCACTCTGGCTTTACACAATAGTGTCACCTTGGCAAAGAATTTGATTTCCTGCTCATGAGGAGATTTTTCCACTCGTCCGCTGCTTACGACAGCCTCTGTAAAACGCATCATGAAATATGAAAGTATTACAGGCCCGTCAAACAGAGATCCACTTTACTTAAAGTTACACAGTACAATTCTGTCATGTGTTTGAGAATCTGTTCTTCATTCTTGCTCCACAGTACCAAGATGAGCGATGAACTCCTGAGCAATTTCCATCCATTTCAGCAGCTTCTGTAGGAAACCATAAGCAAATCTCTTCTCGATGGATGAGATGTCAGACTCCATATCTTTCAGACCCCTGAAGTGGAAACAGAGACCACAGAGTTAACGCTTTAGAGTTTGTACTTTAAGACTTTCTCAAAAACAATAATGCTCAATACTTGTCTCTCTATAGTCAAAGAACCTTGTTCTTCTGCTTTATTACCTCGTGACAGCATATCCATTAAGCTGCAGGAACTTGAGCAGCTCATGAGCCTTCTCTCTGTCTCGAGCCTTTTCTTTTGCTGTCAGAGTATCATAGGGAACCAGCAGTGGATGTGTTCCACCTCCTTCAGAGACAAAAGCACAAATACAACTCTTGAATAAAATAATCTCTTTTTTCCCTATATGTTAAAATTCGCTCCTCCAAAAAAAATTCAAAAACATCATACCTTTTGACTGCAGCTCCAACTTCTTCTTGCGTCCCCAGGTGTTATGGTAATTTTCTGCCAGTTGCTCTGCCATAGACTGTGAATAGATATTAAACTTTCAATATTGATCGTATGCTAGACTTGCAGCCCAGAAGCTTCATATATTTGCTGCTGTACCTGCAGGTCTCTAGACAGAGCCATGTGTGTGATATCAATGGGCTGTGGACTGTAGCCATGGCTTGGATCATAGGTTGCCTAGAATGGAAAGAGTTATCATTATGATACAATACACAACACTGCTGTGACAACATTATCAAGTATTTGTACTTTCATTCAGCCGCTCTATACCTGAGCAGTCTGAGAGATTTTTCGTGATGCTGCCTTCTTCTTCTCTGACTCCTCTTCCTCTCTAGCCTTATCTAAGTTCCACTCCCACGCTAGCATGGCTTTTATAGACTCTTTGATTGGCCAACGGTATATCTCTTTGTCCTGCCAATAGAAAAGTCAGAGTGATCAGAACAGGGACTGATGGAGTACACAAAGGTTCAAAGCACAGTATGGATGTGGTCCTACCTTCTCCGAGAAGGTTTTATATGGCCTGAGCATGGGATGAGTTTTTGCATTTTCATCCAACACCTCACCATACGACCAGTTATTCTGGATCTGAAACACACATGCACATATATTCATACTTAAAAATATTTAATGGCTCCCATCTTACTTGCAGTAAGTGTGTACAAATTTGGAATGGTAAATTCTGTGGTTTCCAGCACATAATGTAGAACTGCTCAAATCAAACCAACCCACCATGAAGAACAGCTTTAGACAAATGCAAGTGATTAGTAAATGAAAACAAGATGATCTACCTTTTCAAAGGCCCATTTATCATGTGTATATTCTGCATATTTGTTGATAAAGGGATCCAGTCTCTCAGGGATGATGGTGCTGGGGTTGGAGAAAGAATGAAAGTACATTTAGCTTTAATTAAACAGAGAGACACTTTATGTCTTGAAAAGCATAATGACAAAAACCCTCTCACTTTGTGGTTTCTACTGGTTTGGGATCAAAGTTTCCTTCAGCATCTACAGACGCCTTTTTCTCTGTTTTGGAGGAGTAGCTGGCATCTACATAGTCAGGAGGAATTGCTCCAGCAATGGCGCAGATACATGGCATTGAAATTTTAAAAATCTCAGCATCAAATTTCTGGAATCACAATAACAACATATTACAATATGCCAAGGATTAATCAAATATACTGAAAAGGAAAAATCTCCCTATGCAGAAGCTCAACCTTGTGTGCTAGTGATTCAAAGATCCCCCAAAACAGTTTGCGGGTCAGATGCAGCTCCTCTTCTGATGCGACTCCAAAGTTGGCCCAACCATTAGGGAGGCAGTAATATTTCCAACAGCGCTCATAGTGATTAGTTAACAACTGCAGGACGCAAAAGAAAAAAAGTGAAAGTAAAATGAACACCAAAAGAACTAAAAGGGAAATTTGTCAAATAATTTTAAAATAGTTACAGGTTCTCATACCTTAAGTGGCATTTTGGCATACTCATTAAGAATAGGCACATCGAATACCAGCCGTCTCAGCAGGTGCTGAAGCATAGATGGACGTAGATTTCTGAATGAAAGATAAACGAAGTTAACCTCAGTTATGAACCTAGCAGTATTAAATAAAATGAAAAGTTTGCTATTAGGTTAAACTGACTTGCACAGAGCCATGAGGCACTCTTCAATGATGTCTCTTTGGGCCTTTGTGAAAGCTCGACCACGAGACAGCCGGTAGATTGTGTGCAACATGGAGTCAATCATTATGGCGCGGTGGTCACTGCCAGCAAAGAGTGGGGCACACTTGGTGATGAGTGGTAACACAGCAGAACACAGGTAGCGGTTCAAAGCGAGGGCCATCTCTGTGGTGCTGAAGGCAACCTGACGGGCAAAAACTCAAGCAGTGAGTCAAGTCCAGCAGTTATATTTTTTACATATGACTTATATATGACATGGTTGTAAACTGTGTGAGGCTCACCGTGTCCAGGGAGGCAGCGGCTCTCATGTCAGGCAGAAAGCCCACCTCCAGCACATGGAGCAGGAAATCCTGGTTGTCAATACCATACACTCTGTCCAGGAACAGAACCATGGGAGCTTTGTGGTCCGGCACAAAACTGGCTGACATCTTTGGTTCTATGATGCTGTTATCTAACCACAACATAGAGAACATGATTGAGAAAAATCATTAACAATGTGTAAAAATGGACAGAAGAGATTTGAGATAAAAACCTGGTTAAACATAATGAGAACTACGTAGAATACCGACATTATACACTTGGAGCTGATTAAAAAAATAAACACATATTCGACTGACTTAATTCCTTCAGCAAGTACTCTGAAACGTTTACCTTTTCCAAAAGAAGGAATCTGAACAGGAAGGCTGATGACTCCTACCAGATCTTCAATAGGGACCAGAGACCTGAGGATGGCCCTGATCCTCAGAGCCTCACCTTTACCAGCCTGGATCAACTGTAGAGACAAGGCCCAGTTTCTTATATTGAAAACATTTTTAATGGATTTCCCAATAGTGTATCTTTTTTTGTTTTTGTATAGATCTAGTTTTGCAGGCACTAAACAGCTTACATGCATCTCTGGAGCGCAGCGACCAAGCAAGTCAATAAGGGCAGAATAAAAGGACATGATGGCATTTCCCAGGTGCACCCTGTTCTCCTCATGCTGCTCTTCTCCTCCAAACCTACCAAATACAAAGGTAGACGCACTAAATCCTTCTGCTAAAGCATCATTGAAAGAGATGTTGCACTATTTTGGGCCTCACCAAATGCCATCAGAAGCTAAGCTAGGAGCTCTTACATGGGAAAGCGTCTGTCTTTTTTAACACTGGGTCCATCCCTCGCAGGATCCTCTGATATTTTTATGGCCTCCTCTATTGCAGCCAGCAAACCGTTACCACCCTCCCCTCTCAGGGCAGGACCAAAGCACTCAGGCCGGCGGATGAGGAGACGTACTACAACGTTGGCATTCTCTTCAACGCTCTCTCCTACAAAAGGGAGGAGAAAAAGAAGTATTAACTGTTATTATTGAGAGAGAGAAACAAAACAACATAGGCATTATAATTAATATTACACAGTGAAGCAAATTAAGAAACAGACCATTAACAAACACAGCAAAGCGGAGGAAGTCAAGGTATTTCTCTCCACCACAAGGATTCCAGCCGATATCAGGGTAGCCTTTAGCCAGCAGCATTGGACAACTCTGAAGTCCACATCCAGCTAAATACTTCACCACCTGGAGAGACAGCAGTGGATTCAAGTGAGGAAATTTCTATAATCCTTGTTTGAGCACATTGATTAATGCTTACCATTTCTAGATCCTGCTCTTGGAGGGCCAATGCCAACTCATTGTTGTCTATACAAGAAGCTGCAGCCACGTCCAAGGGAGTGGAGCCTCGCATTCCTAAAGAATAGCACAGAACATCCAGCTTTAAAACAATTTACACATCAAGAATAAATCATCATGAAGGATACTGGAACTCAACAAAGACATTCACCAAGACCGATGCCGCTGTTCTGGAGAAGGTAGCTGAGATGGTCAAACATGGAACGTTGATTCTGACGACTAATGCGACAGAAATAGCAGAGAAAACGGCAACAGTTTGTCACCACTCGAGGGAATCTGATCTCCTGTTAAAAGAGAGCATGTTACAAGTTTAGTAATACGGTCTGACTCTTTACTTGATTGCAATACAAAGCAATGCCTATCTGTAAAAAAAAAATTTATTTAAAAAAAAAAACTACCTTTGAGTCCCCACCACCCAGTACGTTAACCATGACTTCCATGACAGTTTCATGCATGCCCAGAGCTCGCATCAAGTTGGGGTGCTGATAGAAAACTTTGTTACTCATGATGTTCCTAAGAAAGACAAAGATGTATTATTGACACACAATTATTGACACAAGCAATTATCAAAGAATTTACTTGAAGCCAAGAACTTTGAAAGAAAGAAAATTATATCAACCCGATGCTTTGAATCATGAGCCTCTCCTCTTCTGGACCCATCTGGACGATGAGCAGAGAGCGGATCTGGCCCAAGCACTCAAGCAGGTCCATGGTGTCTTGAATTGACACTGCGTTGATGGTGTAGGCCTTGGGAAGGGCGCGTATGAGCTCACCCAGGCCATCATACTGCCTGTGAAGGAGACTGAACATCATACGCACGAGCTCAGGATTCTGGATAAATGACTCCTGTGCCCAGTGGATCATTGTGTGGGAAATGAGCTCCTGCAATGTGCCTGGTAAACAGAGAATGACGAGTTAAGCAATATAAAAGGATACCGTTAAAGTGATTATAGAGGAAGTTTTTTTTATTGGCAGCAAAAACTACATAAGCCTCTCTAAAATGACTGGAAAGGATCTCAGACTGGAAAGGTTCTCTTTGATTACTTAACAAGGTGTAATATTACTTTTTTTTTGCAGCTGTATATATCATGCAAAATGTAAAAGGCTCACTTGGTTTTTGATCTACTTGTGGCTCAGGCTCCACCTCTACCTTCTTCTCACGGAAGTTTTTCACCTTTTCCAGCAAACGGAGCAGTCGTCCACGGACAGAATTATCCACTTCTTCCTCTTGTTCTTCTTCTTCAATATGAACACCTTAAAACGTAAGTTTAAATAAAGTGAAACTGTTTTTTTCATTGAAAGCTGCATCTGCAGCATTATAATTAAATGCTGATGGCGGCAGACTTGATCCTGTAGCTGAAAACTTACCACAGTGTAACAGCAGAGCGTTGTGAAAAGCCAGCAAAGACTCACAGACATCAACGGGAACGGGGCACTCCTCATCCTCAGCGCAGTTCTTAAAGTTCATGAGCATGTTGACCTAAAGTTTTGAAAAAAAAAGATACAAACACATGAATGACAAAATAAGAGGAAGTGTCATTTGTTCTTTGAGCCGTGTATTCTGTCTGTACCTGCTCCTGTGGTGGGGAGCGGAATTCTCGGGTCTTGCGGGCGGTCTCGGCTGCACTCATGGTGAAGGCCAGCATAAGTTCATTGTACCGCTGCCTCTGGTTGGACTGTATCTGGCTGACAAACTGGTCTGAAAATGCAATGATGCCCTCCACTCTGTGACGCAACTCACAGTCACAGAAATACTGCAGTAGAGTGCACATCTGAAGGACAAAAAAAAAAGTGAATCCTTAAACTACATTAACAGGGTGACTAGAAAAAGGAGTTTTTTGGATATTCTGAGAAAGGCCAATCATACCTGCAGCTTGACAGACTCTGGTAGCTTCATCTGGAAAAGTCCTTGCTCCAGGTGTTCCTCTTTACTCTCCCCAGCTGTCTCTACAGGTTTCTCTTTCTCTGTTTCCTCAGCTCCTTTCTCACCGTTTACTGGCCCTGTCCCCTCCACCATTTCTTCATGTGGCATGATGGACTCTGTGTTTTCTGGTTCCTCCTCTTCCTCCATTTCCTCTTCCTCCTCCTCCTCCTCTTCTTCACCCAAGCCATCATCCTCATATTCCTCTTCTTCTTCTTCCTCCACAGCTGCCTGCTCTTCTTCCTTCACTGCTGTGGCTTTTGGGGCTGCTTTTTGTTCCTTTTCTTCCTTTAAGTTTGCGTTCTCCTCAGCTGGCTCCTCTGCTTTCTTTCCACTGAAAACTGTGGGCTCGAGCATTTTCAGAATGTGCGTGACATCTTCGTCATCAAACACACCCATGATGAGGAGGGTACTGATGAGTTTCAGGATTGGAACAAAATGAAACTCAACACTGCCTCCAACAGGATCTCTCATGGCTTGTCCTCCATCTTGCACAGCCTCAGTCAGCATGTTCAGGGCCGTGGTCTTAAGCACCTGGAAATGCAAGCAAACTTATGATTATTAATGACTTGAGAGTTCCAAAAAAATACCAAACCTGTTCAACATCACCTGTAAGGGGACGACAGGACTCAGCGTGTAGATGTTTGGATCTGTTCCCACAAACCCAACAGGGGAGAAATGGAGTTTGGGACGAAGACATGTGGTTAGGCCAACCCCAGGTAGAGCGTGAGATTTGTCAGAGTACAGCATGATGCTTCGTGTTTCGTCTGTCATTGGAACGATGAATTCCTTGTTGGTTCCCAGCCGGTTCCTCTTGGCAGACTCTAGGTGCATGCTGATGAGCAGGTCGTAAAAGCCGCTCCTCATTGGTCCGGGTAGGTAGGTGTTCTCGATGGCATAGAAGAGCTGGGATTCATCCACATGGCTGCACAGTGCGTGAGCAACACGGTTGTTTCCCAAGGCACAAACTGAGCCATACAGCTTCAGAGTATGATAGTGGAACTTCAGCAAGTCCATACGTTCAGACAACTCCAGAATGTCAATACACCTGGAGGATACAAAGGGGTTAATTTGGATGAAGAACAAAAAGCAACATATTTTAATATCTCCTAGCAGCTGAGATGTAGCCCTGACCTGTTCTCCTCTGGAATGTGGAGGGCCATCATGGTGAGTGGCTCCAGACACTGCACTATCCAGCCCAGTCTCTCACTTACACGTCCTGTCTTTGGAGCCAGGAAGTGGTTGGGCATGCGGCTCCAGATGACTGGAGTTAACATCTGGACATCCAGTCTAGGAGGACACTGGGGGACGGGGTTCTTGCGCTCACTCCGGAACATGGCGGTCGAGATTGGCATGATGTTCTAAAAAAGTAAAGCGCGACATTTACATAACAAAGCTGGTGGTATGTAATTGTTGTCTTGATTTTGAGAACTGACATAGACTATGATTCTTCATTGCTGACCTTAAGTTTGCCAAGCTCGAATTGAATCATATTCTGACTGGAGGGAAGGACAAAGACAGCCGGGAACAGTTTTGTGTTGGGCTCCACCTGCAAACAGGGTTGACGGCATGGTTGCATCAAATGCGCAAAGTTTTTTAAGAAAACATATGAATATCAGACTGAAGCTTATCTGACCTGGTAAAATGTGTTTATCTCTTTTCCATTAGCCGTGAAAGTCATAAGTCCTGTGTCCAAATCAACAAGGCAGCCGATCACAAAATCCTCTTGACTGACTCGGGTCTGCTGGGAGCTGCTGAACTCTCCCCCCCACACCATGTAGCAGTTGCTGCGTTTTATACTGAGAAAGACAAAAAGCAATGAGGATTTATTTTTATTTAATGTTTGTTATTTTGAATGAAAATACACTTTTTTGTTGTTCTGTTTACAAGTGACATACCTGTCATGAATGTTGCCTTTATCATCACCTACTGTGACTGTCACATTTCTCACTTTGCTGATGTCAAAATGAGGGTCATACTGGTGATAATCAGGTGTGATCCAGCCCACCCACACCCCACCGGGTTCCTGGCCCGCAAACACTCGGACAGAATAATAGTACTGGTAACGGAAGAGGGTGGGTTGACAGTAAACATCAGTAGTTTCAGGAGAAGATGGTTTAACATGTTAAAAATGTTTTGTTTTTTTTGTGATCAAAGCAACACTGTTTATACTGCATTTTGATTTTTGCATGTGCAGTTAAAACTTGAAGTACAAACAGGGAAATAGTGTGGATTTTTTTAATATTCATAAGTATGATAACCATGTAAATACAAGTTATGGTCATACTGTGGTGGTGTTGAGGATGATGTCAACGTCATCTCTGTCATCTGGAACCACATCCTCCACTAGGCGGGGCATGGTGGGAACAACAGGGGGTGGAGATATTAGTGCAGCCTTCTTAGCCTTGAAAAGAAAACTTTAAAAGACACCAGAAATTACTCATTATATGTAAAAATGTAAACACCCTGCTGTAGCCTTCACAAACCACAACATGTTTTCTTAAGTCAGTCTGCTTAATGTATACGAACCCTCTCTTCTTGCTTTTCTCAGTTGAGGCATCCTTCTCATTCTCTCCATTTCTAATGGCAGGGATCTCTTTAGGCACCGAGGGTTCTTTCTTCTCCTCCTCCTGCTCTTTGCGAGTAGCTGACTTCTTGAGTATTTCAAAGTCAGAGTCTGGGTCAACCTCTACCACTTCATCCTCAGGGATAGTGAGAGCTCGGGTGAGGAGGGTTGTCCCCGCTGGGACTTTGAAGGTCTCGTGAAACTCAATTGGCATGCTGAGTCTTAAGAACAGCAGATCTGTGTTGGCGTTCTGAGATCCGTATGTTTTGTGGGTCACTTTAAGACAAGGAGGAGAATCCACCGTCCCATCAACCCTGGACACCTAGAGCAGAAATGAAAGGGGGTCTGCTGGTGCTCTGGTGTTCTTGAAAATATTTGCTTTACTTACAATAAGTTTGAAAACAGAAATATGCAGTCATCACACAGAAATCAGTCATGCACAATACCTCCATGTGAGGATGATCAACAGGCGCAGTGATAAACTGGGGAAGGCTCTTGCTGAACCACATGGTAATGTCTCTTTTCATGTTAATAGCAAAGGGTTCAAATCCCTCCTGCAGGCCACAGATGGTAAAGTAACGAAGACTGCTGACATTCTGACCCAAGTTGATCCTGCCGACCTGGGACAGGCCCAAACTGCACACAGGTATGAAGCCTAGGAGTATTAAAGACATACGAAAGTGTGCATCAGAAACACAAACCAACGTGTGCTAATATTTGATGCCTCTACCTTAAAACTTTAGTTGTTGTCAGCTGTAATGGTACTTACCTTCTCCTATCTCGATATCTTTAAAGGCCATCTCTGAGCCTGAGTCACTTATCAACATTTCACCATTGAGCGTAAACATGATGTTCATCTCTGTGAGGTCAATCATACAACCCACCACATCACCGGACTGCCACTGACGACCAAATGGCTCATTTCCAATGTGCCAACGTTGTGCCTGAAAAACAAAGCTGACAATTTTTGAGTTATGTATAACAGAGGCTGGGAGTCTTTCACATGAAAGTAAACATGGTCTCGCCCCCACCTTAAAGCCATTGAAGACATACGCCAACTCATCTGCACCAAGTTCAGTGTCTGCGCGAACACATGGCCTGGCCCAGCCCACTCTCATCTCACCGACAGTCACCGCCTCAAACTCAAAGTACCACTTTCCTTGTGTGACAGCATAAGACTTCTCCGCCCTGAACACTCTGATCTTATCACCACGGGCACTGCCTGGTCCATCTCCACCTGCATTTACACAAACACCATGAGAACACTCAGTAAAATAAAAAAAGCCTGTAGTTATAATAAAAACGCCTTAAGCACAACACAAAAAACAATCAAATATATCTGCAATAAACTTACTGCTCTCCTGGTCAGGTGGTTCTATATTGTAACCATAGCCGATGAGAGTGCGAACAGCTGCACAAACCGTGTCTCTGTTGGTTTTTTTAGTTTTTTCATCCAGTAGGTTATAAGGAACCAGACGGGGATTACGCTTGTTCATTATATCCTACACAGGTAGAGAATATTATACACAAGATTTATTGGGATAAATGTACAAATATAAATTCATACAGCGTTGTCCCAATAGAATATTATCAGCATTATTATTGTTATTATCATTAATAGTATGGAGATTTCTCCATGAAAAAGAGTGGTGTTACCTGCATAATACTGTACGTCCAGCCCTGGCGAACCCGGTCTCTTGCCCACACATTGTGTCCGTTTTCTGCCAGTCTTTCCACTAGAGTGTTCTGATTGGGAGTCAGCTTGACATGGTTAAGGTCCAGAGGTGCTGGTTTATATCCATTGCTCTGTATGTAACTAAAAAACAATGTTTTATAATCAGAATGGGTCCTGGAGAGCCTTTAGGTTAAATTAAGTCAAATGTCTTGCAGCTCACGTTTTAGGAAGCTTGATCCTTTTCAGATTCTCCTCTGCTTTCTCATCTCCCATTCCGACATGACAGCCTAGTGCCAGCAGAGTCCTTTGAAGTGAATCACACGGCATTAGAGACACAAAGAGATGAAAATTCACAGTGCTGCTTTTCAGCGATTGATTTTTCAGTGACTGACTTACTTCAGTGTCTCTCCTGACATTGCTAAATTGTAGTTCTTCTCTGGTTCAGGCAGACTCTGGAAATCTACCAGGCAAGGGTGCAGCTTCTTGTTGTCATCACGAAACTTGACATTGATTTTTAAAAGTAAAAAAGAAAGATATTTTAAGGAAATTATTAGAGTATGCAACAATATTTTCAACAAGAAAGATTACCAATGATGAAACACTCACTGGTCCAAAGGTCCACCCTTGTTCAATACGAGTAACAGCCCATAACTCATGGCTGTTTTCTGCAAGCTTCTCTCTAATGCGCTCCAAATGAGGAGGAAGTACAATCTGAAAAAAAAAAAAGAATTTAGTCCAGTGGAAGAGATAAAGGAGAAAGACAGATGGAATATGATTGTACCTGTATGGTGTCCACAGGATAAGGAGTGAAGGCTGTATGTGAGAGGGACTGAGTTGGACCCAAAATGTTACGGACATCATCAAAATCATGCTTATACTCCTTGATGGGCTCAATACGTAAACGATCTCTTGGCAGCACTGCCTCGTAACATGGAGCATAGCCTGGAGGTGGGAGGAACTTGAAATCTCCATGACGCCCTCCAAGAAGAAATCGAAACCTTGTATTTAGAGTGAAAAATCAATCTTAGTTAGTCTCACATCATAACTTTATGGCACTAATGAAAGAAATAAATTAAAAAATCTATAAATATGATTTATGGTGTCCTACGAAACGCCTGCAGAGAAGCTGACAACAGGGAAGAAGAGGCCGTCCAGGTTAAAGTTCTCAAACATGCCCTGAACAGGATGCCCGTTGATACGGAAGGAAATACTGGGCACGCTCAGATCCAAACAGCAACTGACCACGTCCTCTGCTGCCAGAGTGTGCTGATTGGACGAAGCAGCATGACGCGGAACACGTCCTGTGGACACACAGAGCAAATCAACTCTTGTCTGTTAACATTCGTCATGAAATCTTAACAAGTTTTTATAAACAAACTGTTACATCATGAAGACAATGAACTGATTGAGGCATCAAAAAGTCCAAGCTAAAGTCAACTTAAAAAAAACAGATAAAAAAGTTTTATATAAAAGTAAAACATGTATATATCATTTTTGAAATAATTACACAAACCCGAGCTGCAGCTCAAATGCATGCAAAAGACTATTTAACAGTGTTTACCTGACCAGAGATGAAGCCCATCGAAACCATAGGAATAGAGGTCATCCCCGACCCCATTGCCCCCCCAGCCTTCCCCCCCACCAGGGTAAGGACTGTAGCCCTCTGTCAGAGCCCAGCCCACACGCAGGTGATATGGCTGAGCTGTAAGAAATGAATCCACGTGGTCCACCATCACCTCAAAATACCACTTCTTATACTGAGTGGAACCTTCACAGGTTCCAAGGAAAATGTTGGGTCTCATGCTAAAGGAGGATTAAAAAGCAAAAACCTCAGTCAAAGCAGATGTTTGGATAACTGGGCTTAAGCACTGAAGAAAGAGCACAAAGCATTTTTCAGCTCATACAAACTGATTTACCTGGTGACATAATTGATAATGTTGGTTTGAAGTAGGAGGTCACGACCAGGAAGCAAATTCTCTGTGATGAGATTCTGATTTGACCTTACAGCCACACCGTTACACACACAGAGAGAACAGAGCACATCCAAGACCTGACAGGAGAGGAGACAGTAACCATGAAGAATGTTCTGATGCTGCCTGGTAGCATCAGGTTCTTCCGACATGCTCAGAAAACTGAGTCACATGTTCTGACCTTATGATTGCGTCCGTGTTTGTCCAGCAGAGAAATTATTGACTTGATGTGATTCTCTTGGATGATATTCAGCACCTCTGGACTCTCAATCAGAACACAATACAACACCTCCAGGATTCCTGAAAGACATGACAACATAACAATACATCAACTTTAGCAGTAAGTGTTAATATGGTACAGAAAACGTTGAAATGCACCCTTGGAGACAATCAAACACAATGTGCTAAAAGGTAAATATAGCTATTTTATATCTTAGTTACCTGAAGATGCCTCCAAACGATCCAATTTACTGACCAGCCAGTCAAGGTTATCACAAAACAGGGCGCAGTTGGTACGATTTCCTCTGATCAAAGAAGCTTCACAAAGGAAGAGAAGCACATAAGAGTGTAAATGCGTCAGTTTCAAAAACATAAATCAACATAAATGCAGAGAGGAAATCACCAAAATAGGCATACCGAGCAATTCATACAGTAAATTTACTATCTCCTTCCATGATTCTGCAGCTTCTTCCCCAGCATACTCAGAGAAGTGGGCTGCTGTGTTGTAAACATTGAGCCGATCAACACAGTCCAGGACAAGAGTAATCATTCCCTATTGAAAAAAATAATGATAAAGACTTGAGAAAACTGAAATACATATATTAAATAGAAAAAGATTAATCAAATGAAATCTACACCCAAACATGCATCTGTTATACATTCTCATGAACATTCCTCAGTAGAACAGACCAACCTCTTCCTGGAAGAGATTCTGTCTGTTCTTCAGGGAGCGAAGCTTAAACTGCTTGTCCTCGTGCTCCAGCTCCTCCTCGGGAGGTCGGAAGTAGAAAATGAGGTCCTGCAGGGAGAGAACCACTGCGTCCATGGGCAGAGATGGTGGGTTGGCAGATTTGTTTTTTCCACTGAGGGCATCTAGACCTCTGGAGACATGAAAAGAGAATGATGAGAATGCCAAAACAAATATGTTACATCCCAAAAAATTAAAAAAAAAAAAAAAGATAACCATTAGTGAAGATCTGAATAAAATAAAACTTGAGCAGTACTTGATAAATTGGTTGAAGAGGCCTGTTGTGCTGTAAATCATTCTGGCAGCTTGGGATTCTTCAGTCTGAGATCGAGCCACCGTGAGTGCATCATCCATGTGACCTTCTTTATGGAGTATAGCCTGAGAATTAACCCAAGGTGCTTTTAAAACACAAGTATATACTTTTACATACAGTGCATGCTGACTGAACTGTGTTTAAACTTTTCGCTCCTCCTCTCATTGGTGATTTATATTTTGCTGATCATCTTGATGTACTGTTCTACATTACCTTTCTCTTCAGAGGACCCAGACGGGCAGATTTGGCATCAACAGCAGCATAAGTAAGCCAGAGGCCGGAGGAGACATGCTGTACAAAGCACATGGACTCTCCATACTTAATCTCAGGCGTGCCCATACCCTCCACATCTCGCTTCTGTGTCACTTCAATTTTCTCCTGTAGTTTCAACAAAAAGGGAGCTCTTCATTAAGGCTGCTAAGAACCTCTGTATGGCACAATGAGGTCTCAAACATTTCCGGCACAGCTGACTTTGCATGACAATGACCTTCGATATTCTAAAGCAGAAGGCTGACATCTTGGAATTTGCCTTCTCTGCATCCACCAAAAGCAGTCCTTTCTCTTCATCCAGACAAAGGTATCTGCCTGTTGTTATGTGACGTATTCGGAAAGACTGGCCCCATTTGATGTGACCTCCACTCCAACTACCAACAGGAACAAATGAATGAGCAACATTTGACTGTACAGTTACTGAAAGTGATAAGTTGTGATACAAATTTTGTTAAATGCAAGGAATTAAGATGCTCACGCAATACGTAGTGGCTCAAGTCTCCATAAGGATCGAGCGTGACTGCATACAGGCCCTCCTTCATAATGAGCAACTCTGAAACAAACAATATACCAGTTAATAATGTGCAACATGTATCAGGAAACTTTGCTGACAGCCTGTGGTTTCAGTTCATGTCAGTGCTTCTTGACAATCAACTCACAGACAATTTTGATTTTCTCCAGATATGTGGCTTGAACATTTCTTAATCATTTCATTACTGTCCTGCAAACTGCAAGCAGTTATCAGTCTGTTTGTTTAAGTGTGTTTAAAGTGTTTGTGTAGCTGCTGAAAAACACGCACAAGCAACATCGCCAAGACAATTTATTGAAGTAAAAAAATCCTTTTCAAATATTTTATTTTATTTTATTTTATTTTAAGGACAGTTTATTGAAAACTTTTTCTGGCGCGGAAGAGCTTTAAAGACAGTCCCCACATCATCATTAACTGCAAGACATGTGACACCAAGCTGTGTTTTATAACATATTTAAAAGTGAAAAAGACAAAGTGCACAGCTTAAACAACCAAAATCTTTTGGCAGAGTGTTTTCATGTTTGATGGCATGTGAAGCAGTGAGAGGCATAGGTCACCTGCGCTGGTCGTCCCCTTGGTCAGCTCCTGGGATTGCCAAGCATTCGTCCATGTGACCGTGGAACAGCCTGAGCACATACCCTCCAGTCAGAAAACCTACAGGGAAAACATGCTGTCATATCGCTCTGAGAGAATGGACAGGTTTACGGACCAAAGGGGCTTTTTATAGCAACAACAAGATTACAGACCTTCAGCCAGCTCACATCCAGACATCACAGGGGTCATAGTCCATAGTGTTTGCATAAAGGAGGCATCTACCATCAAGTCTCCGCTGGCATAAGACAGATGCTGAGAAAAGCACGGATGCAAATACCGTCAGGATTATTTGACAAAATACTGTTGGTTATGGTGCAAGTGATTAAAATCATTGTTACCAGGTATCGCTCTGAAGACACACTGACAAGAATGAGGTCATCTCCCACCCTGACCTTCTCGCCTTCAGACCTTTGTTTCGAGGCTGGATGGATGGTCCACCAGCAGGCCTCTCCTGTGACGGCCAAGCAGATTTAGAAAACAAAAATATACATCAATGTGTGACACATAATGTGGAAAGTAAAGTGCATGCTCACCTGTGGAGTCTTCCTGCAAGCCCACATCAAAAGCCAACTTGTCTGTCAGTGAGCGGGAAGTCGTCAAACAGCTCAAGTACTGCAGCATAAAGAGAGGGATAACAAGTGAGTGTGCTGAGATGACACACACTCACAATATTTGACTGTTAAGGAGAACTGCTACTTAGTGGAGAGACAGAGCAGCAGTAGCTACACTTTTGACTTTAAGTCTGCTTACCATACTAGAATGAGTGTGTTTCAGGAGGATGGCATGTCCGTACAGCAGAGTTCGGTGTCCACCACCTTGAGACGACTAGAAAAAGAATGTAGAGATGGAATTATTTAATATACAAAGGATGAGAGGAGGTTATCATGTTAACACAAGGCAAGTCTACAAACTCCAGGTTTTATTAATTGCTACAATGTGATGTGATTATGATATATTTTAATGTGTTTTTTCTATTATTATTTACTTAAGTGATGTTTAAAAAGAAACTGGTTCGACTGAGGCTTTTTTAAAGCGACTGACATGAGTCAGTAGAGATACTGTGAGTTGAGTTTCTTGGTACAATTTATGAGGTTGTGAAAGGTAGCTGCAGTGTATTTATGTAAAAACACTCTCAGGCCTTACCAGTGGATAGAAATTTTGTGGGAAAATGACAGAGAAGAATGAGCAAACATACCCATTTGTCCAGATCGACAGCCTGTGGTCGGCAGGTGGGATAGTAAAGGAGAAAGTGGAGTCGAATCGGAAAAGAAACAAAGTGAGTCACAGTTTCTGACTGAACAATACATTTTTTTTCTATTTCTTTACTGAATTTGTTGATTTATAATTTAAGTTTGGTTAGTTTTTGACCAAACTGTGCTAATTTCCCTTTAACTGTGTCTCACCTCGTCCACAGAGGAGTTGGACAGCATCTCCTGTAACGCCCGCACTGACAGGGACTGCTCCAGAATGAAACAGCAGATAGCCAGGTCTGGAGGGACATTCTGAAACACAGGACAACCAGTAAACCCCGTGACAAACTGAAACTGCAGTCTTCAAAAGAAAGTACATAACAGGTGTTAAGCACAGTGTCCCTTAATTACCTGAGCGTTTGAGGTGGTCTCAAGGAAACACAGACGATTTCCAAATCCCTCACATGACAAACACAGCTTGATCTGTTCCTTAAGAATGGATGCAGTGCACTGGAGCACCACTTGATCATCCTATAAAGACATAAAAAGCCAAAAGTGAAGGTGGAGGGTTTTTTAAGGGACATTTTTGCAGGAAAACATAGAGACGGGGCCAAATGCAACAAGGATCCAAGGACAGAATGGTCTGAGGGAAACCTGGCATTTTGGATTCTTATCATTTCCAGGAAAGGTCTTATTCCTCAGCACCAAACAATGACTATTACATGTTGTACAGCTCCCCTCTGAGACATAAAAGGTTTACATCAACTTTTTTCACATACTGTATTGTATTACTCTCCATGACCTGTAAACAGACTTTGATATGTCCAGTTCAGTTCCTCCGTAGGGAATTGTGCAAAGCTTGATGGCATGATGTCTCTTATGTAACTTGGGTTACCATAATAAACTTGACATTTATTTCTCCAATAGGTCAAATCTTGACCTACATTGTGTCTGTATTTGCGAGGGTTTGCATCTCAAGCAAAACTAATCTAAAAGGATCTACGTACCAAGAACTAGTGAGCAAAGGGACACAAATAAAACAAATATAGGATTTTATATCATTACATAAATTATAGTTTTTTGACCCTAAATCAGAAAGAAGACACTGCTTGCATACGTAAAATAAAAAATAGATACTTGAGGCAGTAAATAAATAACAGAAACCTCAAAACAACTGCTTTCTCACACAATTTGTTCTCACTGTTACTTGTTAATGTTCTGTTAATGTATATCTCTGTGTCTTTCTTGGCTCAGCTCTAATCTGCCCACCTCTCCGGCTCCATGACACCAGCCCCCCCCAGCTCTCTATTTCAGGCTGCTGCACCTGCTGTTCACACATCCCATTCTGGAAAGCAACAGATATTTAGGATTTGACAGCCAGGGAAAAAAAAAAAAAAAAGTCCCACATTACACTGACTTGATAATGCAATTAGTCAGCATGCTGAGGAGAGGAATATTTGAAAATTCACTTTGAGTTACCTCAGCTCTAAACTTCATGCGCAGCTGTTTGTTTTTATCTGTAAATGCTTATGGGTAATTTAAGGCAAATGTCAGGAAGCACATGTAATTTAAGAAAAAAGCTCAACATAGCTGTCAACGGTGTGTTAAGTTGGTTAAACAAATAAATAATTATAATAACAAGATTTGCACAACTCTAACATGCAATAAAACTAGTTGGTGCATGATGAAAAAATGAAAATAGGGACGTTTGATTTCATATGCCTTAGCTTACAAAGGCATGTACAAAATTAAAATTCTGTAGTGTGAGCACTCTCACCCACAGTGCAGCCACTGGCATTAACAGGCTGTTAACATGTTGTGTCAAATTTAGAATAAAAACGTGCAATGATGAAGAAAGTGTGCAAATTCCAAACTAAGAACCAGGAATTTGAGAAATCTGTTTTTAAGTTAAAGCTAACTCAAATTTTTTGATTATTTACTGCAGAGCTAAAACATGAATTTGAGTGAAATTGTACAGTGCATGTATAACTGTTTGCACTGTTATAAAGGGGAGTTGATGCAGTCTGCTTCCTCTTCATCAGTCTCACGTTCTGAACACATGGACAACTGAAATTTCTATTTTAGACCACTGACATAATATGCAAGTCAATGGCTTCCTGTTAATTTGCATCAGCCATTAAACTGAAATTAAAAACTCAGTGCAACAGCAGTTTTGGGACCTCAAAGAAAATCCAGCAAAATATTAGGCACATCTAACAAACTGAAAATATGTGTGTATTTAAGTATTAAGTTTTTGCACGTTTTGTTTCTCTGTTACGAGTCTACAGGCAGATACACTGACAGACTGACTGAAAAAAAGGCTCCAACACAACAATATGAGGCTAACAGCTGAGTGTTTATCCAAAACTACACCAGTTTATGCTTGAAGGTTTGCCATTAAAGCTCTTATGACCAAATGTTTTGAAATCAACATCTAGACCGAACACTGCCGCTACTACTAAGTTCCACATGGACTGATGTAGGCAGGTGCTCAAATGGGCCAATCGTTAAACCTGCTAATCCTCACACAGTAAATATAGAAGTCAGCTGAGTTCAGGGTGAACAGCAACAGACTGACAATAACTTTATGACACATTGTTAACATATTTTACATTGGTGCCATTAGACAATGACAACTGAAAACATTCAACATTTTTAAATGTTCTTGTATGTAGCTGCAGGATTTAATGTGTAAAAGAAAAACATTTGAATGAATTCAAGTTCATTAAAACATTAAGTGAAAGTTGCTGTGAGAAAAAAGACTGCAGTCACACCTCAGGATGTACAACATAAAATCAAGTGTTACTTATAATGCAGTCTGTGGCTGGCTTACGCTAATTACAGGGCTAAAGTTACCAGAGGCCAAAGAAACCTAAGTCACACTATGTGGAACATCTACAATAGCTGGGTATCAGCTCTGTCTGTCTAAATAGAAAGTGTTACAGTAGACCGCTTGCAAGGCCATAATGCCCTTCTGCAGGCTCTGACACAGAGATCTGAGCAGGAAATCTGATATCTCAGCGTTGAGTAATGCAGCAAAAATAAACTCTATTTAACCTAAATATTTGAACATGTTTTTTAACATGGCGACAAAATCAATCAAGTAAAGACTTGAAAACTTTACAGTGAAACTTAAGTGAAAACCCCCCTCAGCACAACATTATAATGTAATAACATGATACCAAAACCACAGACTGGATGTAGTGGAACAAAGGCCTGAGTACAATCTGACACCCTGTGGATCTCTGATATGCACACATTATAATTTTATATTTTGGGAATTGAGTCCTTCAGTAATCAGCTATCAAATAAAAGTTTGGAGCATTATAATTTGCCGAGTGTCATTTCATTCTAAGAAGGTAGAGTGTTATTTGTTGTTATTCCTCATGACAAAAAGGACTAATCTAAGTGAGACTGATTTGTGGATTTGTGATGCAAACATGATTGCTGTCACACAAGAGAAGACTTAAACTGTATTCATTCTCTCTGAAAGATAAAAACAACCAGACCGAGTTTAATCTGAAATAACATAAAGCATCAAACATGGTGATATTGCATCTCAAAGCAGTTTAAGGACTTTGATTTTTTTTTTTTTTTTTTTTTTTTTGTGGGAGCCTTACAACTATCATCAGTATAAATCTGCAGATCCTCAACCAAGAAAATAAACCTCTATTTTCCTATTAAAACTGATAAAACTGAGTCCAGTTGGTCACACCCCCCCCATTCACTACTAACAAACTTTTAGTTCTGGCATTTGTCAACAATTGAGTCTGGCTGCCTCTAATCTTGCATTACACAAAAATAAAAAACAGAAAATTTAACATGTGATTAATCTTTAACAGAGATATTTAATTGGGCTAATTGCCAATATAGTAAACATAATAGTGTCAAGAAGTTAAAATAGTTTCAATGAATTGTATCATATTGCTTTTCATAATTTGATATATGTGTTAACTGGCACAAGAAGTTTACTCTCTGTGACAAAACAGTGACATATTAGGTCCCACTGGGATATAAATAGATAACAATGCCGACCAAACCTGCCACCTGTGCTTGTCAATCTGTGCTCAGTCTACATTAAGTTAGCAACTCCACACAATGAATGTTTGTTTATTATCTTTTTTTAATGCAAAAATTCAATATACAGAAAGCTAATTATTCTCCATTGTGACTGAATAAGTCCACTAGTTGTAAACTACTTGAGAAGACGCAGGCAGCATCACCTACCGTACGCAGGAACTGAATCTCTTCCTCTCCATCTGCACCTTCTGCCATCTTCCCAAGGCATTAAAACAAAACCTTGAGAGAAATGAGAAAATGTTTGTCCCTCAGTTCTGTCACTCCTGCTGCCTATGTGCCCACCACAGGCAAGACAATGCTAAGGAAAGCCTGTGAAGGGCACTGTGGGTGCTCTGCCTCTATCTGGCTGTGTTATAAGGCAGAGGGATTGACTGTTCATTCCTGTTCATTACAACATCATGAAGAGGTGGAGCAAGCTGACAATGCTGAGCCAGCAATTCAAAAGTTCCTAGATTATTGCATCTAGATAATTGTTATGCTTGTTTTGTTGTTACATTTGTTGTTACATTATAAAAAAAACCACATCCAATTTAACCAAGAGCTCTCTAATGCCACAGAAATTCATGGCAGAATAACAGACTGAACTCATAATGTTTAAAGTATGATATTTAACACCTGCACGCTTGTTAAAGTTTTTCTTGTAATTAATTTTCTATTATTTGAGATTTTTTTATCTATTGAGTGGGAGGTAATTTTTGTCTGTTTCATAGGACTTCTAATTCTGACCAGATAACACTTAGGTTATCATTTCTGGTTATATATTTAATTATAGGCAAGAATAAATGTCATAAGGACAAATAGAGATAAAGGGGTGAAGAATTTGAATTTTATTTGAGATACACTTATTCATTATGGACGCTATATACATTTATTTAACTCAAATATATTGTATTGTGAGAGTAAAATAATAAACTAATTAAGTAGAAAAAAAAATTCTGAATAAAATGCATAGATACTGTATTATGGAAAATCTAGGTTGTGCATAATTAGCTTAGCTACGTTAGCTACCATTGCCTAATTTTAAAGGGTGACCTGATTTTAACCCTATGCGTTAACCCTTCATAGCTAAAGCTACATGGCTATTATGAACATGAACTCACCTGTGAGGTCAGCTTCCTGTGCGTTCCCATCACTGTGCTTTCTATAAAGAGTATATAAAACTACAGTAACTAAAAACAAAACAAGCAAAACATACTTATCGTTAATTCAGTTGAATTTACTAGTGTTAGCACTTGCAACTTAACTTAAACCAAGCGACCGTTAGCCTCGTTTAATTGATGTGTTGAGTAAGAAATCTGCTCTTCTCCGGCCCAAAGTCAAGAATAACAATACTAAGCGAAGGAGGGCCACGTAAAAAGCTTTTTTAAATTACTGTATTATGTTGGTGTGCAATTTTTACAGTTTTGTTCACAGTTAATGATATATTTTATGAACGAATAGGCACACTTACCTCATTTTTACTATGGAGGGCAGCAGAGCGCACGAGGCAAAAGGTGTGCGATTGTTATCAACCAGTAGAAGAAGAAAACGGTGCATCGGTAAAATAGTTCCCTCAGAATCTCCAAAATAAATAACAAGGAGGAGTGTCAGGTAAGAGATATTAGCAGTTTTAATCAGCAGAATTTACCCGGTCATATCACAAGCATATTTGCCAGAATACCGCGCAGAACCAGTATGCAGGCGTTGAAAGTTGAAACAGCAACACTGTCATTTTAACTGTTTCTTATGCTAACTTAGCTGCTAGCTTAGCTAGCTAAGCAACGATTACGTTACCTCAGGTTACAAAGTGGCCAATGTTTTGACATGAATGCTTGGTCAAGTTAATGTTGTCTTTTTCGTTAGCTGCATTAAATGACCAGACTCCTTCGAAACTACAAGCCTGTAGCTTACAAGCAAACGTATGATCTGTCGTCAGTCTGCAGAATAAAACGAGTATGACTCTGTACTCAAGTGTGTTTTTCTGTCTGCAGGAATTAAAGGTTAGTAGAGAGGTGAAGGATGGATGCCTTCACCCACATGCTTACAGATCCTCTTGATCCCAAAGAAGAAAACAATGAACAAATTACAGAGGAATGCATGCTCGGGAACTGTAGAGTGAGCCTCCCAGAAGATTTACTTGAGGACGTGAGTTACCTGGCGCTCAGTGATGAAGAGCTGCATTTTCTTGCCAATAGGTGAACACATTGCACAAGACGATTCTAATTATTTGCCATTTACTTTCGTTTGAACAGCCTGAAATTTTCTTCTCTGTAATGAGTGAAAGCACCTGGAGTGAAGTTCTGACGGATTCCCAGAGGCAGCATCTTCGTCAGTTTTTGCCCCAATTTCCCGACAACAATGCTGCAGAGCAGGATAGTACCATCAGTGACCTATTCAACAACAGGGAGTTCAACTTTGGAAATCCCCTTCATCTTGCACAAAAGCTTTTCAGAGGTGATTTGTTTATTCACTTATTCGCCCACCAACAGATAATTATGTCATACTGAGGGAATTTTCGAAACACTCTCTGATTGTTATCTTGACCTAGATGGTTACTTCAATCCTGAGGTGGTCAAGTACAGACAACTGTGTGCCAAGTCCCAGAGGAAGCGACAGCTGTACTCCCTTCAGCAGTATTACCACAGACTATTGAAGCAGATCCTCGTCTCCAGAAAGGTATTTGTCTTAAAATTTCAAGTAGAAGGCACATGACCTCTTGCAGTTAGCCTTAATGTGTCCTCTTTGTTGTAGGAGCTGCTGGAGTTTGCAGTTCAAAATGGTCTGGACTTTCCGCCAAAAAGAAAGGTACCATACAAGACTCATGCTGAAATGAGGGAGCCAAGGGTGAGAAGAAGATTAAGCCGCATATTAAAGGAAGTGAAAATGGAGTGTGGAGACAGCAATGCTTCATCTGATGATGACGGTCAGTCTGTTCTTTTCAACTCTAATAAGTTTCCACAAGCTTATTCAGGCCCTAGTACAACAGCATATACAGTATCCAAAAAAAGACCAAACCAGTGCTTTTGCATGTCTTATTTAATTTTTGCATGTGTTTGTAGACTTATCCCTGTGGACTCCGGCACCACAGTCGCCCTCTTCTCCAACACCCACGGTCTCTCTCAGAGTTCTTCCCAGCCTCTCCACTCAAGATATGAAGACTACTGGTCAATGATTTCTGCAAATCCAGATGATGTTCAAGAAAATTTTGGTCATATTTTATATAATATTTAAAAGCTATAAAACCGTGTCTTTTTTTTTCGCCACAGAAAAATTTGAACTAGGGGAGCAGGACTTAAGAGCCATGCTGCAAAACCATCGGGAGAAAAGGAAGCGACAGCCAGTAAGAAAAATAAAAGTGAAAACATGATTTGATCTGAATTTTAACTGCAAATCACTAAAGATTGATTTATTCAGGACCATCCAGACTTGATGACCTCTGATATCCATCTTGGAGATATACTCTCAAGAACAAATATTGGTCGAAAGGGGACTGTGCGTAAGTAAAAAGATTTATGAAAAAAGAAAGCAATATATCTTTCGCGTCTTGTTTTTGTTGATTTCATGACACACTGTTTTCCTGTTTTCCTCCAGCTCTGTTTGATCTGTCGCTGCCTAAGAAGAAGATCAAAGATGAGAGAAGGAAGAAGAAAATGAGGACAATTAAGGTGGAATGTGAGGATCCCTGTGAAACTCTTGGACCTTCAGACTCCCAATCAGCTCCACCAGCAAACCTCATTAACTCCCTGCCGGACACACCCTCTACTCCACTGCCCAACATCAAAGAGGAGTGAGTCTGGTGTCACACTGGTGTCAAGAATAACTACATAATTGTGTGTGTGTGTGTGTGTGTGTGTATTTTAATGTAAAAAACATCATTGTTGCAGGATTGTGGAGGAGTCTCAGAGCAGCCCAGTTGCTGTGGAGGAAATAGCTGTCAGTTTCTTCAACTTGTTGGAAACCATCTTAAGGGCAGAAAATCTTTGTAGCACATCAATGGTATGCTCTTATTCTAAAGTTTCTTATAATTTCAAATTGATCACAGTTGTGACCACATATTAAAAAGGCAACATTTTTATCTTTCAGTTGGAGGATAAAGTTCAAATGTGGCAGTCGTCTCCAGCCAGTTCCCTCAACGTGTGGTTTTCATCCGTCCCTTGTTGGTCCGACTTGGTTCTTCAAGCCCTGCAGTTTCTTGCAGGAGAGACTAAAGGTAAGTCACAGTAAGTCACAATGGTAACTCACAATGAAACAATGTGACTTTATTTTCCACCTCGTGTTATTAATGTGTTTTCTCCCTATACTTGTTTGTTAATCAGATGGCATGATGGCGCTCCCAAGTGGCTTCTTACCATTTGTTGAATTCTCAGAAGAATCTCAGCAGTGGAAGTGGATTGGTAAGAGGGATCACCTGTTAAACTCCTGACTGATGTAGTGTTTGGTATTTTAGATGCCTATATTCTTAAAGATTAATGTCAATCACTCATTTTAGGCCCCACTCAGGACACAGAGAAGGATCTGAGCGCACTCTGTCAGCTGTGGCTGGACTCCAAAGATTTTGTTGTCAAGGTAGAACAAATGTTATATCAGCACAGATTCTACAATTTGAATTGGGCTTTTCCACTGTATTTATTTTTCCTGCTATTTTATCTGTGAGAAAATTTAACAGGCCTCTTTCTCTTTCACAGACTGAGAATGAAGACATGTTAGAGATTACGTCTCCAGCGCCAAGAGTGTATGATTCAGTTATTTATAAAGAATTGCAAACATTATGTAATTGCAACAAATAACCTGGCTTTTTTTTCCCTTACTCAATAATTGAGAAGAGAGATGATATATGAGTTGCAGTGTTATCATAGTTTTTGACTGTGTGTTCTCTCAAACCAAACAGTTCCACTGACTACGTGGTGCGGCCCAGCACTGGAGATGAGAGACAAGTGTTTCAAATCCAGGTTTGTTTGTGCTACTGCAAATATTTTTCTAACAGTATTTTTAATTTTTGCATTTGTTGCCTGGAAATTGTGTGTCATTGTTTGTCTTTTTAGGAGCAGCAGAGATACAACCAGCCACATAAAGCCTTCACCTTTAGGATGCATGGCTTTGAATCTGTAGTGGGGCCTGTTAAAGGGGTGTTTGATAAGGAGATGTCTCTGAACAAAGCCCGGGAACACACACTGCTCCGCTCAGACCGACCACCTTACGTCACCATTCTCTCTCTGGGTCAGACCTTCTCTTCTGCTCCAAAGTTCTTGTTGAAGGGGAAAGTGTGAGCAAGAAATCAGATTATATGATTCTAACTTCTAAACCTCTCCTGTCTGTAGTGCGTGACGCAGCGGCCAGGTTGCCAAATGGAGAAGGAACGAGGGCAGAGATCTGTGAACTGTTGAAAGACTCACAATTTCTTGCCCCAGATGTCACTAGTGCACAGGTGTGAATTTTTTTCTGTTACTTACTCTGTCAGGGTGCTTTGGTTCTTTAGGGACCTCACATTGGCTTGTGTAGGAGCCACGTTCCATAAAAAGATGCAGACTTTTAATTTGGTGTCATAGCTTGGCATTTCCTGTGATTAAAGGCCTTTATATGCCGTTTAGGTGAACACAGTCGTTAGTGGGGCTCTGGATAGACTTCATTATGAAAAAGACCCCTGTGTGAAGTACGACATTGGCCGCAAACTCTGGATTTACCTTCACCGCAGTCGCAGTCAAGAGGAGTTTGGTAAGTGACCATGTTGATTCAAGGAATGTCCACTTTTGTAGTTTGTGCAGAAGTGCAGACTTTTCAAATTCTGAAGTTTATGAGTGAAAACAGGCAATAATGCGCCATTTGTGTAGTTTAACTATCATCTAATTAGATAATTATTTTATTTTCCTATTACCCTTTAGAACTGCTTTTGCTTTTTTTTCAAAAAACAATGATATGTTGAAAGTTTTTGACTATTTTACCTTTCATTCCTTCATGCTTGTACAATCTAAATGAGCAGAGTGTCATATGTTACGTATCCTCTCCGTCTAAGATCATTGTGATATAAAAAAAAGTTTATACATGTTTTTTTCTTCCATCCGTTCAGAGAGGATCCACCAGGCTCAAGCTGCTGCTGCAAAAGCAAGAAAAGCATTACAGCAGAAACCGAAACCTGCATCCAAGCCTGTGAGTCCACTGCTTCTATTTTACTTCTGAAATGTCTTTTTAGCCTTTCTATTGTTTACAAAGTACGTGAAGTTGTGCTACTGCAATGGAGGTGATTGTTTTCTTGCTTTGAGATGTTTATTAGTATTAAAGAGTATTTTAGCTGCTGACTGTGAATCTTGCTCCCTGTTTGTTTTTTAGAAGTCTGGAAGTAAAGACGGAGGTAATAAAACCCCTGGATGTCTGGAGGCAGGACAGGAAGTAGGCCCCAATCCCATGTCACCAACCCCCACTACACCCACTATTACTACACCTGGAACCCCTAAGTCACCCTTACCCTGCACAGCCACCACGCCAACTAAGACTGGAGTCCCAGATGCAATCAAGTCCAGCCCAGGGTCAGTATGATACAAGACTCTTCTGTTTTTTATTCATGTTCAATGAAAACACCCATGTGTCATATGTGTATTTTTTAATTGACTCTTTACTTATTCACTGCGCCTGTCCCTTCTTGCTCTGCCAGTGTTCTTCTTGTGTCCCCTCCCTCGTTGCCCCAGCTGGGCGCCATCTTACCCAGCAGTCAGGCTGGCCCCCCAGCTTCGCAGCCGGTCACATCTCAGCACTCGGCTCGCATAGTGAGCCACCTGGCGGCAGGCTCCCTCCCTCAGGTGCGGGTAGTTTCTGCTCAGCCTGGTCTGGGTTCTTCTGCAGGAAGCCAGCAGGCCACACTGGTACATCAGACCCCCCACCAGATCAGGATGCCAGTATCGGTGGCAGCCAAGGGCATTTCACAGGTAACCAGCTAAAAGGCTACATTTGTTGATTTTCATATTATTGAAAGTATATTTTTTTTAAATCTGTCTGTGGTTATTGTGTTTGTCAACAGGCAGTGGTTTCTGTGCCTCTGAGGAGTCAGTCAGCCAGCAGTCCAGTCCAGGTGCCAACCACCCTGTCTGTTTCTGCTGTTGCCGTAGCCAAACCTCAAACCGGATCACCCGGTAGCCCGGCTAATAACCCTGCCTCCCCTGCTATGCTGCAGGGGGTCACCAGCCCAAATATTAAACAGGTGAACCAGTTTATTTCAACTGGCTGTTTTGTCAGCAAGGTTGAAAACTTGTAGGATAGACTTAAACTGCAAGAATGTCTCCACCAGACTGGAGGCTAGTTATTATGCAGATTGAAAATGTGTGGAGGAAGTTAAACCTTCAGACCACAAGCTGTAGGAAGGTAGAAAAAAAAATTTCATCTCCTTGAAAAAAAAGTGCCAAATGTTAATGAACAGCTAAAGCATAAAACTGACTACTTATTCAGTACAGCAGCACAATTTCACATGTGAAACTAGAACTTTTTCTGATTTCAGTTGAAAAAAATGTACAGGTTGTGGAACTGATTAAAATATATCCTTGAACAAGTCACAAAATTTGCCATGTTAATATTTCTGGTGCGTTTTTTTTTGTCTTGAAAGGTGTCCATCACAGGCCAGTTGGGAATGAAGACTCCAGGAGGAGCAGGAATCCCAATAACGGCTACAAACCTGCGCATCCAGGGTAAAGATGTCCTGCGTCTCCCACCATCCTCCATCACCACGGACGCTAAAGGCCAGACGGTGCTGCGGATCACCCCGGACATGATGGCAACTCTCGCTAAATCCCCAGTTGCAACTGTCAAACTCACCCCTGACTTCCTTAGCACTGCCCCCACAGGCAGCAAGAGCATATCAGCCACTCTCCATGTGACGCCGCCCCACCCTTCACCTTCCTCTACCTCCAGTGCCACATCCTGTACAGGGGAGGTACAGACCACTAAAGCAGGACCTGTTGCCTCCACCTTGCTGAAGGCTGCAGGAGACACAGCCATACGTCTGATGCCCACATTGGCTGTCACTGTGGGTGACCAGAAATCTAGGACCTTCTCCACTGTGTCCTCCCCTGACAAGAGTGGTGCAACCATCAGGATAATGCCAGGCCTTGGTGTCATTCCACAGAAACAGGGTCAGACCATCACTATGACAACCACCACTGGCAGCAAACCACTCACAGCGTCTACATGTGCTAATGTTGTGACCATGGCTGCCAGTGTTGTGGCAGGGGCCAAGGGGATCACAGTGGCTTCGGCAGCCTCAGGCTCACCTCTGACACTTGGAACGGCTACAGCCACTGTGAGGCAGGTCCCTGCTACAGTGGTTACTACGCCAACGGTAAGGGTATGTTCCAGAATTGTATATATTTTAAGAAAATTATAAGGATTTTGACCAACATTCAGATTGAATAAGTTCTGTAATATGATATTAATACAGCTGTTTTACACATAGAATGTTAAAAGGGTGTGTAGCTCTAAAAATGTTGGTTTTGGTCAGTTGGATCAAACTGTTTTTGGGGATGGAAAATTAAGAAGTGGCGGGACCTCTAGGGGTCACTGTTGGGCTGTAAAACTCTTTGTCTTAATTCCTTTTGCTGGTTCCTGTTAAAACATAATGTGTCATGTGCCTCTTCAATAGCCAGCTGACCAAGCCGGCAATATAATGTAATAACTCATGTCATAGCACTGTGCTACATCTCCTGCATACAGAACTGCAGTTAACCTTGTTTTAGTACAAAGTTTTTATTGCAATGATAGGCCATATTATTGTATCATTTGACTGATGCTGATAAGTAGGTTCACCCAACATTTAACGTCCCCCATCCACATCATGAAAATCCGATAGCCATGACTTAGCATAAATCTGTTTTTTTCCTGCTCAGAAACAGTCAAAGGAAGAAAGTAAAATGAAATCAGTCAGAAGTGGTCACTTGAATTTCAAGTTGGACAATAGACACATTTTAAGATTAGGTATCTGAACGTGAGCTCTTAGGTTTGACTCAAAACTCCTGGTTACTTCCTCTTGAATGTTTCTTTTATTTGCATAAATTCCTTTTTAGAGACTTGAAATTCTTCAGAAAGGAGATCATGAGTTTTATTTAATTTCCTCAAACCACAAAGTCTACTATCACTCAGTAAATCAATGGAACTGTAAAGTAAACATTTAGTCATCTGTACTCAAAGTTCAGGGATATGTTTACGTGCGTGTATGTGAGTTGATCCCTATTGTGCTGTTAATCTAGAAAGCTCTCCTCAAACATGTCTTTGTTTCTACCTCCATAAAAACATTGTAGGGGAAGTTACCTGCACGAATAACTGTACCACTCTCTGTCCTCAACCAACCTCTGAAGAGCAAGAGTGTTGTAACCACACCTATTGTGAAAGGAAGTCTGAACACAAAGTAAGTCTCATTATGTGTGCGCATGTTTTTGTATTTTATCTTTTTTATGAGAATATTTTGAACCTTTTCTAGACGACATTATCAAAATAAATTTAGAAGTGAGATTTAACTCAAAATATTAAATAAGTTTTATAGATGGTATGATTTATCTCCACTGTATTTTAATGTATTTTGTAGTGAAATTCAGTGTTTTAACCTCTAATGGGCCTCCCTTGCCAGATGCTTTAACCTTGCAACTATTTATTTCTACTGTTTGTTCATTGTTTTACACTTTAGTGGCAGAATTATTAATGTGGAAACCCCCTAAATGTATCTATTTTACTGCTATGGCATCTGTTTTTATTTACAGGGTTGAAAGAGTGACATGTTTATGTTCTTTTTTCTATGTTTTTTCTAAACAGTATCAGCAGTTTGGGCAGGAACATCATCCTGACCACCATGCCTGCTGGCACAAAGCTGATCGCAGGCAACAAACCAGTCAGCTTTGTCACAGCACAACAGTTCCAGCAGCTGCAGCAGCAGGGACAGGCCACGCAGGTGAGCTCTGGATTCACTTTTTTATGAAGCAAATGAGAAAGTTTGAAGTTATTTAATAACCCCTGTTCAATGAACAGTTTTCAGGTTTTCAGGTGTGTCATTTTGTTTTTAAACATGACAATTCCATATTGTAATAAAGTCATTTGATTGCTTTCATGTCTTCAGGTTCGCATCCAGACGGTGCAAACACAGCAGCTCCAGCAGCACATGGCCACAGGCTCCCCGAAATCTGTCTCTACAGTTGTAGTCACAACAGCACCTTCACCCAAATGTGCCCCGGACCCTCCGCCCGCTCCTCAGCAGTGATCCTATCTCATCAGCCTGCAGCAAATTGTAATTGTTCTTTTATCATGTAATGTGCCTTTATCTCTTTTCAATTTGGATAATACCCATCAAAACCCAGAAACATAATTCCTCTATAAGATCAGCGGACTTGTGTTCAGGTTTACCCTTTCGTCTGTTTGATCTCTAGAAAGCAACCAGTATCGCCAGTATGTTGGAACTTGTCAATATTCTTTAACTGCATTTCATCTCCTTAATTTTAAACTCCACTGTTACGTAAAATATGTTTGAAAGCTCATCAGGCTGGTGGCCACAATATGGCCACTGTCCGCACAGAAGTTCAGGTTGTGAAAAGTTCTATGAAAAGACCAGTTGATCTGCTGATACTTCACCTAAATATGACTGCAAATAACAACCTGTCAATTCATATTGAACATACTGATTTGTCTGACTGTTTGTCACATCTTTACATGTTTGATGTAACATTAGCAAATGTGAAGTGAGTGGGACTTAAATGTGATTTATTTTAATGTTGTGATTTGTTCATTTTTGTCGTAATACATCATTTGCTCTCGTATAAAGTGTTTTATTTTATTTGATAGTAGACCATACTGAGTCCTATATATATATAAAAAACTTATAACAAATCATGTAAACAGATTTGTGTTTTATTCAATTTTTATTAAAAAAAAAAAAAAAACTTTGTGCAAAATGACAGCTGTGTTAGACACATCAACACAGGATAGGAATTAAAAAATAAGAAAAATTTCAAACAACTTTAACCATGCATTCACTCTTCATCCGACTCTTCGAGCAAAGCTTTCCGGGAGCTGGTTGTACTTCGCATTCCGATCTCTATGTCCTGTCCCTTTCCTGAAAATCGCTTCAATGTGCTATAGAAAAAAAACACAAGACAAAAAGAAAAATCACTCATCCTCAAAAGACCTGTCCAAGTCAACTCAAAGTAAACCATGAAATAGCATTGAAATGTGCTCATTTTAGACGTGCGACTGCAATCAGTATCTTGCAGAGAAATACATTTCTGTCGTGCACAATAAAGACAAGAGGAAAAAGGAGGCTGTGCAAATATCTGTAGGATCCACATAGCAGTTAAAAAACTCATTCAATTCGATCAGCAGACCTCAGGCATATTGTACGTCTGGGCAAGAAATGTTGAATATCAACAAACCAATGTTGACTCTGACAACTTCACAGGGACCTTTCAAAAGAAGGTTCAGGCATCAGAATTAAACTTCAGAAGTTCTGCCATTTTCTTTCCACAGAAAGCTATAAACTGTTCCAGTTTCTTCATCTTGTGTTGATCCACAGTACAAGAACATAGAAAAGCACTTGAAGCCTAAACCAGACGTCCCCAAATGATCTGGGAAGTAAATTGATGGATTTATTGTGTATTTTTTTGTGTGTTTTATGCTCTCCACATTTGTTTTCACATTAATGAACAAGAGACTGCCTCATGGCCTTATGTATAAATTGTGAATTGAATGGACTTTTTGTCTGACAAGTAGCAGCCTAAATGTCTTCAGACACTTATTACAAAGGCAACATGTATAGACTCTTCCATCCTTTGTTTTGGCTGATTGTCTGTACATTGCCACAAGACACACAAGCTCATAGTATTTCTGCATTCCAGTTGCAGTTTAACTTGTTATTGTTTGCTTCCTGTTGAAACTTCCTTTTTGAGTCTCAGCCACCTTACACTGAAAACTGAAGTGAACTTAAGTGAATGACCCATTTTACTAAAAATCTGTTTTGAGTTTTATAGGGAGGAATCATATTAGATCAGTTAGAATTAGTGTACCAGTTTACTGCTACTGTCATGTAAGCATCATGGGAGTGAAGAAGTGGATAACATGTACATTACAAGTTATTTTAGTCAAATTTAAATATATAAATTAACCCAGTTCAGCATAAAACTATGGCTATGGCTTCAAACATAACTATTCATTTTCACAGTAAAATGTTTGATACTTACAACCAAACCACAGTGGAGATGCAGGTGACTAAAAGCATGGCCACTGCTAAATGCCAGCAGAAACACATAGTGACAAACATGATGTCGTCATGCAGTTGCAGACCCCACTCTGGTCCACTCAATGGGTAAAGTACAAATCCGACCTGAAATGACAAATAGTAAAATGAAGACAAAAATTTCTAAATAATCTGTTAAATTTATGAGTGTTTAAAAAAGCAGTCTTTGTGTTTGAATAAGAGACATGCCTGAGGTCAGTGGGTTGGGTGACAAGTCTCAAGCAATTTTCTAGTCTCTTTGAAGAAATAGAGACTAAGCTAATTTGGTGCAAAAAAGCTTTTAAAATCAACTAAAACTACTGAAATCAACTTATTATATTCTGTATGGAAAATGGGAAAAAATTGACACGTGTAATGCAAAGTAAATACACATTTAGCCAAATTGACTCAATGAGCTTTACTGCTTGAATTCGGCTTATATGAGTTTTGAATACAGTGTAGCTTATGTATTAGTAATGTTAGTGGCTCTATGAGCTCAAGAATGTCACCAACACATCATCTCTCTTGTTTTTACCTGGTAGAACCAAGAACCCTGCAGGATGAACATGCATGCTTTGAGCAGCTCCACAATAATGTTGTCTTTAATGAAAACCTCCAACATGGTGCTGGCCGATCCGGTGAACACTGCCACCAACAGCAGGGAGTGGATGTGAGCATCCAGAGGGGGCCGACTGAGCACGTGGTAATAGAACAGAAACCCTGGATGACATGGGAGAGAAAACACAAAACATGGCTCAAACAATCATCAGATAAGTGGTTATATGATGCAAAAATATGTGTAACCACAACCTAGCTTCCTCATAGCTTACCTTCGACAAATAGAGCAATGGAGAGAGTGAGGCGGTCAGAGCCGACTGGTACCAGTTTGGATGCAGTACAAACAATCAACACTATTCCATAGATCCCAAAGAACAGATACATGGTGCTGTGCTGCCAGTTCATCAGCTTCACCCATGACTTGGCCTCGTTGTCATAGAGGTGGGCATGTGGTCCATCCACCACAAACTGTTCAACCATAATGCCTGGGATGGGACAACATCAGACCAAATGAGATGAGTCAAGAGCAGGTTTTTAAGAGCTGCAGGTGTGTGCAGATAGACTGAGAGCAAAACTGACCAACAAATGAAGCAAAGGCTGCAAATCCTCCCTCAAAGTAGTCCATTCGCTTTAAGAAAGGTGGCCTGATCATTCTTCCTTTAGGTTGATTGCCCCTCCAGAAGTGGTGGAGAATGTGTTTCACTGTCAGCCAAAAGCCAAACAGCAGGAAAAAAGAGCCAGGGATGGCATGGCCTCCGAAGTTGGCCATTGTTATGCCTGAAACAGAAGAAATATACCTCAGCACTTAATGAGATCAGTTCTTAGGTCAGCTCTTTTAATCCTTATAGGTGACGTGACTCCCTTGAGGTTAAAGTACAAGCTTGTATTTATTTTATTGTGTTTGGAGTCACGGAATCATTTCAAGCAATTAAAGGTCACTTAAAGAACCAGGGGCATAAAAAAGCAGCTGTAAATGATATACCAATACTAATAGGATGTTGGCAAATGAAAGTTATTACAAACTAAAACAGATTTTATATAGTAATATAACCATAGAGTAATTATTAAAAATCTTTATGAAAAGCAGAAACAAAAAGAATGAATATATTCCCATATCACAACATCACTTGTAATAGGTGAGGTGCAGTTCATTTTAATCCTAAACGGCAGTCCTTTCAAACACTGGTAAGTTTCATGTCATATTAATATCACTAAATCCCATCAGCCAAGATCAATCACACAATGGCAACAAGCAAACATTTATTACTTGGTACTAGATCCTGTATTTTTATAGGATTATGGGATCAGGACAGTCTGGTATCATAAGCCCTCTGATCCACAAAGGAGCTTCTCATTTGGCTTGCAAAAATGAAATTCAAATCGAACAGGGCTGTTTTGTAAGTGAACCTGCTGCTCACCTGCATTTAAAAATGTACTAAAACTATTTGTCTATCAGTTTGATTGGTTGTACCCAGTGAAGTGTGCTGATAAAATAGAAAAAGCTGAGCAAATGTGCCTTCAATGCGGTGGTGCCAAAGTGTGAGTTAAAAATTACTCATCTAGTTTTACAGCATGGTCACTCCATGGTTTCAGTGTTGACTCTGTAACTTCCTGCTGTTATCCACTGTGACCAGCGAGTCTTTCGTGCACTTTGGTGTGATACTGGGCTTGTACCTGAGGTATGGGTGTGTTGAGATCTGCATATTCAGTAGAACAAGTTTTTCTTGACTAGCCCTGCCTGACCTGATGATTCTACATATTTCCTACTCTCACAGACTTACAACATCTCACACATTTCCACAAAAATCATCAAGAACATACAGGCCTGTGAGCAGATGTAGTTTTTAATTCAACAGACTGACTGTGCATTATATAGTTTCTCCTCAACAGAAGCATACTGTAGGCCATCTATAAACTGAACAGTCCTTGTTCAGACACGTAAAAACTGCCTTTCCTCTCACAGGTTATGATAGATAGCTGATAGAATGTACATACCTTATTCTCTGCTGCTAATTCCCAAAGGCTGAGAGGCTGTTGGGGAAATCTATGACTGCTGGCTGCTGTCAGAGTAAGAGCACTCTGGTCTGTGTAAACTGTGCACACCTGTTGTCTGCACCTCAAACCTGTATTGACATCACAAAGCCCCACCCATTTGCATTTGCCGCTGTGGCCAAGGGACATCCTCCTAGGAAACAGTTGTGACTCTGAGGCACCAAAACAATACCTGACTACAAATTGTGTTGTTTACTCAGGTATAAATAAACTACAACTTTTTTTTTTTACATGTTCTTGGCTTATATTTTCTTCATGCTGTGAAATCACAAGGTAGAGCAAATATAATACAACTAATTTATAACTTATTTTGTCTTTTCGTGTTATGAAATCAGTCCATCAAATACAATAAAGCCAGAACTGAAAACAAATATTTGTTATAGCTGTTTTAAAACTCAGATGCACAAAAAACACATAAGTAAGACCTACAGTATTTCTTAGCTGACAACAATAAAAATCAGTTAATGTATAAACTCTGATACAAACTTTGTTCACACGGAGAGACAGCTGTACAGGCCTTAAATGAACTTTGCACCCATTTCAACAAATCTTTATTGCCATCATTATCATGTTCAAATGATGATCATTCCACAGATAAGTTACCAGAGACCTACTTTTATTACAAAAACATTAAAATAACAAAAAAAAAAGCTTTTCTTATCGCACTTGTCATTGAATTCAGACATTAAAATAGCAATGAGTATTAATGACCTTGGTCTTGTACATACTCATAATATCACGCAGAATAATTTTTTGTCCCGAAATGGGTTCTCTGAAGAAGGCACTGGTGTTACTAGAGGATCCTCTTTAGCATGAGTTTCACAGTAGGCCATCAGATCCGCTGCTGCTTTGGATATCTGTGCAAAAAAAAAGAAAAAAGGATGCATTAGTTTGTGTTACAATTACAATTCTGTTTGGTCCTTAACCACTGGTTAAGACAACCAAAAAAAGATATAAAGATATAAATTAAAACATTAATGCAGACAAATTTTCTTTTGAGACAGAAAGTGAAAAGGGCATTTTTCATTTATTTATTACTCCATAATAAAACACAAGACATGTTGGCATACTTACAATCTAAAGTGATTCCTGAACATTTAAATTCTTATCTGCTTTGTGGTTTTATTATGGGTTGACTCACCATCATCCGCTCTATGTTCACCTCTAGTTTCAGTTGTTCTACCGTCTTGCGAGCATCTGCAATCTTGGCCATGTTGTTGGACATCCTGCACTTTTCCCGGCTGAGGTCAGCGAGCCTGCAGCAGGACAGTAAATGTTGACTTGTCAGACAAGAAATAACACAATGCATCACTGAAAGAGAACAAAGAAAATTTAGATGTGGCTACACCTCTAAAGTGCACAAACCACAGTGCATGGAAATTTATTAAAGGTATCGATGCCATGGTTAGAGTCTGTTTCAATTTGCTCATTAATTCTGCTCCTTGGGTCTCAGCTGTAAATGGCACAGGGAGGGTCTCAAAGGAGGAGGGCAGGGGAGGCAGAGCAGCTTCCCCAAGGGAGGGCATCCGATGGCTGAGAGGGTAAATACACTTAAATTTACATTAACTTCTTTCAGGATACAGTTTTCAGAAACCACAGATGTAGAGATTTAATGCTATTAATCTCCCAACCATTTCTACAGACGCTGTTATGTTGATCAGCTGCATTGACTGATACAAAAACTTTATCTTGTAAAACCTTTTAGAGCGCAGTAAGTGAAAAGCAAAAGAAAAGAAAAGATATTGTCTATATCTGTGAAATTTGAAAATTTATTTGTCAATTCTCCTAAATAGTTTCTTTCATGTATAATTTATAATCGGCACATATGCAGAGATATATAGAGATACATGGTTTGATATGGGTTGCTTCCATGAATCTGTGAAAATGAGCTAAAAAAGAATTCATTTTGTTAAAAAAGAAATAATGTCACTTACCCCAACACCAACAGCAAATGCTGGGCTCTTGGAATGAAAGTCCACCTGTCTTCCACAGGGTCCACTGCACCAACTTACAGTAACAAATGATGTGAGATTAATGGCAAAGATGAGGGGGAAGGCTCCAATAGGTTCCCTCCTTCGAATAATAAGCTGTGGTTCTGCCCCCTGTATGAGCTCTGTGCAGCAGTTAAAGGCAACATGTGGTGTGACCTTCATCTCTTGAGCCTCCATCACTTGTTTACTTGAGATTAGACAGAAGCTTGTTTATGTAAATGGAGCAAAAAAACATACAGCCTAAATAGGAATTAGATTTAAATGACTAATTTTAACAACTATTTGTGTATTTAAACATTAAAACAAAACTTATAACATCTGACAGCAACATAAAAAGATATTAGACTGTGATGAGGTCGCTCTCAGGAGAATAGGCAAGGTTGTTTTTCATAACTTTAATTAATTTTCCTATTTGTAATTGATTCATTAGCAAATATCAATCTTTAAAACTATAATAAATTTTGCAGGCATATTTGTTTTAAGCACTTTGAGTTGTTTTATGACAGAAACACTCAAAATGAATAATCAGTATTTATAACAAGTTTAATGTTTAAACAAAATGCTAAAGTCTTTTCAGTCTTTCAGAAGTCATCAATGTGTTTTAATAGGCTCTTATTAAGCTAATAACAAATACCTTAAGAGGCCAGTTCTCGTCTTCTTCAAATACCATATAATTTGAAACTTGCAAAAGTAAGTTATTAAGGTAAGTGATTAAGTTTTAGTCAAGGTGTGAGTTTTTTCAATCAACAGAATGATTAATTTGTCTCAGGCTGTAGCTTACCTCCACCCAGCTGCCAGTCTCTCCTGTAGAGCTGACAGTTATTTCACAGAGCAGCAGGGGGCAAAGTGGTAGTGTTATGGAGTTAAATGTCAAGTGCCTCATTAACATTTGTTTTCCTGTAGTAATTGGTCTCTCTCTGTGTATCATGTGAAACCATTTAAGTAGAAAGAACTGACACCTCACCAAACCATCATATTTCACCAAGGGCCAAAATATATATATATATATATATTGTCCGGTGTTCTGATGGATAATTAAGACTTTAATGTTGCCTGTGCTTCATAGGTATAAACTCTAACCATCCATCCAGCCAAACAAACATGTCTCATATTGTTCATCTATTTAAGTTTAATGACTCAAAAAATTTACACGCATGAACCAAAAAGCAGGACACACCTTAAATCAAATACATTAAAAAAAAGTTCACATTTACTAAATCAAAAGAAAAGCAAGGGTGAAATTTAAGAAAGCAGTTTGAAACCAACTTGTCCGAAAGGTAAGGCAAAAATTAAAAATTTGAGGGTGAATCAAGAGGAGTGAGGCAGAGAAAAGCAGTCAGGCGGGAAAAAACTATGGTGAATAAAAAACTAGACAATCTGACAGTCTGGCAATCTGTAGGTGAAAAGGGGCAGCTATAGTTCCTCTTTATTAGATTTAAGTGGCTTCATTAGTTGACAGTCATATTTAATACAACTTAATATCCCTGCAATCTCAGTTAACGAAACACAGAGTTTATTGTTTTATTAGATCACAGAAAACGTTTAGGTGCACAGAGATACATGAACTGATTAATGCTTTACTGTCTACTTTGCAAAAGACTGTTCAAACATGTTTTAATATTAGCTTCTCTTTTTATTTGCAAGTCACTCTGACTGAAGCTGATGTGACTAAAATATATAATAAATGATATCTTCAGAGGAAATAAAGCAAAGGGGTTCCTTTTGTGTAGATTACTGGCTACAACTTGCCACAATATGTAGATAAAGCTGTATTATGTTATTACAGAATAGTAGAGAAAAATGGCAGAGAACAGTCATCTCTGTGACAGTTAGTCACCAGTTCTTCTAAATGTCCTGACTGTTTACTTTGCCTGATCATATTGGTCATAAACCAGTCTTTCTAGTCTGTAGCTCAATGTGTAGCCCAAGCTAACAGACTCACTGATATTATATGAAAAACCCACTTAACATTTCACTAAGTCAGATCATCTAAAGTTGCTTAATGGAAATATTTTTGCGTTCTGTCTTTTGTTGAATATCTTTTAAAGTAATTTCAAAACTCAAAAAAAGAAAATATTATTAACAAAAAGCTAAATGCATGTCCTTTTAGCATTTTTAATTCAGTTTAGACTTTAGACACAGCATTAATAAGACAAACATAGGCTTTAAGAATGTCTACATCAGTTTCTTAAACTTGTTTGCCACTGTAAATCTTCCATATTAACATGTTAACAGTGAGCTTATAAAACCTGTACAACAATTTTCCCAGAATAATAATACTAGATAACACTAACAGTTTATCTGTCTTTCAAACCAGTGCAGTTTGCTATTAGTTTATTTTAAAGTTTTTCACTACATTTTAACCAAACTACAAAAGTAGCATTAAAAACCTTCCCTACATCTTAGCCTCTGTGTTAAAAAAAATGGGATTTTGTTTTAATGTATGTGTTAATTTCTTCATTATTTCTCTTGCCGCTGTTGTTCTTCAACGAAATGAAAAGGGGCATCCATATACGAAACTCAAAAACAAGCGAGTTAGCTGACAGTAAAGTTAAGAATTTTGAAAAGCATCCAGGGTTGTACCATCTCTGGGCTGTTGTGGTGGGCGTGTACGAACAGTTTGCTGCTAGCTAAAAATTATAAATAACGTTAGTGACTACAGTGGGCAAAATTTTCCCGTCTGGTTGTTACTAAATAGCATTGGGTCTGTTGATGTTAACTCGAAACCAAACCGTTTTAGGTAGTCTCTACAGATAAAGACATGCTTAGGTTAGCATTTGAGCAAGCTAGTTAACGTTAATCTTTAAGTTAGGTTACTCATAGCTGAGACACACGAGACTTCAACGGAAAACGGTGATTCGGCGAGCTAGCAAGAAAGATATATCCCGAAAGCCTCAACATCTTTAGCTTAACGTTCATTTATGTTAACGTCCGTCATTCATGTATATCGTTTTCGGATCTCGTCAGTGTTAATAATTGCTGGGTTTTTATCTACCAAGATGTATGGGATGTCGGGATGACAGGAAGATGGCAAACGGGGTTGGAAGTAAGTAACGTTGGTACAAAGCAAATGCCATGACATGCTATCCGTTAGCGATACGTGTGTCGTTGTGTGATGTGTTATCACTACTAACTTCCAGCAAGGCATCCTCCGCTCCCCGCAGGGTAGCCTGCAAGGATTAATGGCTGTTATCACGAGTTGACAGCTCCTATTACACTAGTGATGGCACCTCTTTACTAACAACTGTATAAGCGGCGTGCCTTTGTGTGCTCATTTCAAGCAGTGATTGTGTTACAGTGAACTGCTGGCATGGTGGGCAGCTTTAGATGGCAAGAAAAAATAAAGCCAAGCTCCGGAGATTAACAATTTTGAATGTACCAGGCCTGAGAGCGGATGCAGACATTCAGTTTAACATGCATGACATAGGCATTGTTCAATTGTATGCACATATAACTACTACCATGTGTCATGTTTCTGTCCCCCCCCCCATATGCAGAACACAAGCTGCTTGTCATTGGACCAACAGAGCCATGGTCAGTGAGGGAGAAGCTGTGTTTGGCCACATCTGTCATGAAGAGTGGAGACCAGAACTGGTACTGTGCTCCTGATCTGTCTTTCCACTTTAATCTAAAGCTGGTGTCACATATTCACATGATATGCTATATGGCAGTGCATAATGTTTTACACATCCATCCTTTACTTAAGATTAGCACCTAAGATGAGAAACACTCAACATGGCTGTTGTTGCTATCATTGCCCTTACTAGCTTTAATTTTACATATATTTAACATTAACATGCAACTGTAATATATACAATATAATACAATAATAATTAAAATGAATGTAAAAGAAAAAAAAAATTTAAGAAATCAGACTGGAGACATTTCTTCTAGACTATATTAAACCGGGACAGAAATAGCAGGCTGAGCATCTTAATCTCAACAGGGTATCTGTCAGTCGAGCCATCAAACCATTTGCAGAATCTGGACGACCTCCTGACTGGTTCTCTCAAAAGGTATGATAAAATCCGAGCTCACTCTACTGCAGAACGCGAACATCAAGTTCGTGATCAATGCAGCAGATTTGCTACTCTGTTTTTTGTCCTGTCACAAATCTCCTTTGACTCTTCACAGCACTGTGCATCTAAGTACTCTGAGCTCCTGGAAACAACAGAGGCCCCAAAGTGAGTACATAAGTGATTGTACTTTTGAGTTTGCTTGTGTAGACTTGCAAGCTAAAATAGATGACATAGCTTTTTTTACTGTTTGACACATGCTTTGACAGTGTATGCCAAACAACAATGTCTTAAAACTAATACAGCATTTGTTGCCTTTAGGCGCAAACGTGGTGAAAAAGGGGAAGTGGTGGAGACAGTGGAGGATGTGATAGTTCGTAGGCTGACAGCTGACAGGATTGATGAACTAAAAAAGTTGATCAAAGAAACTCAGGAGAAGCACAGGTACGTGGCTTTTAAGAGCATGAACAAAATGAAGCAGTTACATCATAAACTGCATTGAAGAGACTGGTTGTGTTTTTGTTCTCATAGGAAGCTGAAGAGAGAAGCTGAGTTGATTCAAGCAGGGCATCTAGATTCCAAACTGGAGGAGATATGGGAAGAAATTCTGCAGTAAGAAGTGAAAAAAAAACTGTCTGTCTCATCTAGAGATGCATGAAAAGGATTTTAACAGCTAATAACCAGTAATTACCTGCCTCTTATTATAAATAAGTTCAATTATAGCCTATATTTTTGCACATCTAAAAGTAAAAGTGACCAAAAGTAGTGAACAAAGATGAATGATTTAATCTTCCATGGCTCTAACCCAACTATTCAACTGAAAAAACAACAACCAATACAAAGAGCAGTCCGACTCTTAAGATGTTCATTTATTTATAGTTAAATACAACAAAAACTGTGTAAATATTCTTTGGCTTGTAGAAAGAAGATTCCTAAGTTAAATTGATTCATATCAGAAAATAATCAAATCAGTTTTTTTTACATAATCTGTCAAATCAGACATGTCAAAGTATCCCATATATATTACAAAAATAAAGGTTTTTTTGAAGTATTGGCAAATGGCTGCTTAGTTTGCAGATAAAACACAATGACAAGGGCTTTATTTCCTGGTTGTAAAGCTTAGACACAAAAACCACTCATGAATGATCGTGTGTTTGTCAGGAAGAAGAAACTGGAAGAGGAGGAAGCAGAGCTGAAAAGAAAAAACACAGAAGCTGCTTATCAGGGTATCTTCTTCACTTTTAAGGTGTATTTTGGGGCAAAACATATATTGTGTATTAGAAGTTTGTTTTAGTGATTTCATTAAAGATTCACAATAGTATGTGTACTTTGGGAAAAAGTAAGATTTTCTCTGTGCTGGCCCTTCCTCTTCCAGCCAGACAGGTGGCAAAGATTACACCTAAGCGAGTGCCCGGCATCACCATGCATTCGCCCTCAGGCTGCAGCTCCCCAAGCCAGGAGTTCTCACCAGGTGACCCACTCGAGTGCGTGACACTAGATCTTACACCGACAAAGAATGTAAGTCACTGAAGGTTCAAAAGTATTCAAAGTCTACCCTGCATACCACCTTTTGGAACAAGAAAACTTGTTTCTGGTATTTTCTGTTGGTGAAATGCCTGCTAAAAGTAAAATATGTAACATTTCCACATTAAGATTTAAAAATTTCTTTATCTTTGTTATATATTTTGTTGTTTTGTTGTGTTGTTGTTGGTTACCTGTAGTTTACTTCCATGATTAAACTAGTCAGAGAACAAGGAATGAACTCAGCACACATGAATAACATGATGTGAACAAAACTTTGGTACTTAAACCTAAAACCATGATTTTTATCTGCAGTTGTGTGTGCAGTAGTCACGTTTAGCAGGAATAGCATCCTCCTCCTGTCAAGTGAATTTGTGATTGGCAGGCGAATTTGATCAACCTACCAGCCAGAGTGACAGATTAACAAAGGGGGCACTTAAGGTTTAATTTTTCCAAAAAAAGTCCTCAGTTTCTAGGCACACAGTCAGACTGGCCATTGGAGCAGTGGGAGAAATCCCAGTGGGCCTGTCACTCTGTGGGCCCGGTCGACAACAAATCACCTTTGCTGCCGTTACCGGTCAATCACTCTGACAGCACTGGCAGCCGAGAGGAGAGAGAGCGGAGAGAGCAGTCTGTTGAGCACAGAAATACCAGTTCAGCTATTTTGAAGCTGAAAGGGTAACGCAGAGGACAATAAGACAAATATTTGGAAATTTTGAGTTAGGCTGGCTGCCTCTTTAGCTATATCAAGTGCTTTTAGTTTAAAGTAAACATGTTCAACTTTTCATGAAGTCGAAGCATTTGTCACTTTTCTTGAATTGACCAATCAATTCTGGATGCTGTAGGACAAGAAAATTTTCAAACTGCTACTGCAAAATATTAAGAAGTTGAACTCATAATGAATGACTGGTTATAAGTGTTAACAGGTCCTAAGAATTAACAAGAGAGACCTCGAGTGTGTGGTACATTTGTTAAGTTCTGATTTTGTTAAAGCATAATGTTATATGAGTGAGGCAATTAAATATAAATATAATATGATCTTATTAATTGTCTTTTAGAAAAAAGGATCTAATATTCCTGACAATTCCAGACACTAAAGAGAGTTGATTACAGGTTGATCATTGAAAACTTTGGCATGGCAATGTGAATTTATGTTCCCATCTCTTTGTCTCTAGGCTTCAGGGTCTGTAAAATTATTGACCATTCCTGAGTCCCCAGGACCTGCTAATGATGACTTGAACCATGGGTCAATTCTGGATGACTCAACACAAAAGAAGCTCCTGTGCAAAAAAGCCACACCACCACCATCACCACTCCTGTCAGAGCTGCTGAAGAAAGGCAGCATCTTGGCCACAAATGCCAGACTGGTATGTGGAGGGGACTTACTGTTTTATGCCAGTATTATTAACATGTTCCAGTCTGCAGGGCATGTCTTCTCCATCTCATCTCTTGTAAGGTTGCGGTGTGTTTAGAAACTATTAAATCTTTTTTTGTTGTCTAATCTATTTTGTGGTTTTGGCAGCTGTGGTTTGTTATTATGCCTCCGTGCCAGTGACATCTGTGGCCAGAGGCACTATATTACTGGGTTGTTCATCTGTCCGTCTGTCCCATTACTATAAATGAAATATCTCAAGAACATCTCGGAGGAATTTCTTCAAATTAAGAACAAACATCTGGCAAAAGAAAAACTGATCGAATTTGGTGCAAATTCAATGTTAAATTGGTCTTATTCTTGTGTATTTTATAAATTTTAGGCTATATTTGTGATGGTTTGTGTTAAAATTTGTATCTTCGAATAGATTTTTTTTTTTGCTGTCTTTTTTTTCACACTTTTAGTTTCCTTCCATGTACTTTTTTTGTTCAAAAGCTTTTGTCATATATCATCAATGATTCTTGTGTGTCTGGGTTCCCATTGCAGTTAAGGAGTTGCCATTCAGTCAGTCTCTTACCAAGATTCTTTACAAATGGTTACTGGACAGTTACCTCCTGCTTGTCACATGTTTTTTTCATTTTCTTCATATAAAGCTCACTGTGCCCTTATGAAGGCCCAACAAGTACCGAATACAAGGCCCAATACATTATCCTTTACTAGACCCCTGCATCCTCACATTTCTCTGATAACTTTTGTTTTTACATACAGTGCTACCTGTAGGTTTCAGACTAAAATATTTAATAATAAATATGTTTGGACTAACACTCAAGAATTCCAGTCAATTGTTATTCACATTTGTAGTAGCTTTAAAATGATGTATTGTCCATTTAACGTACTGAATGTCACTTTAACATAATTGACTATTACATGTGAATTGGCAGTTCAGATTTTTTACAACAGGCTGAAAGATAAATGATACTTGACATGCAATTCAGGTACAAGAATTTAGACATAGGACGCCAGCTTGACATGCTTGTATGCATTTTTATCCCAGATTGGGGAGGGTGACATGTCCGCTGGTACAACAGGAGCACATGACTTGCAGCTCGCTCCACCTGGGCAACCCGTCTCTCATGCAGCAGGTACAGACACTGTGTTCATGACTGATCTAATGTATTCACCCATTTTAAGTGTTTCAAGTTTTATTTGTTTACAACACTGAATTACAGTGCATAAAGATATATTTTCTTGACATAGATCAATGGAAATTTAATTTAAAAGTAAAAGAAAAAAAATTTGAGTGCATAACATTAAATATTTGGCCCCTCTCTTTAGAGAGCTATATCTGTATTAGTTGTTTGTTTTATGTTTCTTTATTTTAACTTTTAATTCCTAAATGTATGCATGCTTTCTAAACAAAAGTGCTATTATTATCTAATATGTCTGCTCATATGTTCACTCTTACATTATGTGTACTCTGCACCTAATGTTTCAATGTGCACGAATGCTTGCATGGCAGGTGCCCCGATGTTGTCTCGTCTCCTTGAGGCAAGTCCCTCCCAGTTTTCTGCCCCATTAGGTTTCATGGTCAGTGCAGACCCTGCCTCCAGCGCTCCTCTCTCTGCTGCCACTCCTGCTCCTGTCGACTCCACTGCCTCAGCAAGAACAGGTCTGTCCACTTTGACCTGCATCCAAACTGTTTATTGCTCAATGCGAAGGCTTGAGCTTCATATTCTTAACATCATCTGCTTTATAGCAAGAGAATTTCAGACAATGTCACAGCTATGACTGTTAATGGTTGAAAAAACAGGTAAAGCATCACAAAGGTTGAAGTAATTAAGAGTTCAGAATTATTGTGTTCAAGGTTTAAACACAAGATAATGATAAATCTTAAGTTAAGAATGCTGTGCACAATGGAAATTAGTCCTTATACCAACTGCTGCTGATCCTAGTCCAAAATTCTATATTGAATAAGAAGCATGGTGATAAATCAGTTGTCCGTTTGCAGAGTTGGATGTGATGGTGGCGTCTGTGCCTCCAGGATGCCAGTCTGTTGCTGCAGAGGATAAGGTATCAGAGCTCAGTGAGGAGGATGTGACGGTGTCCTACACGGGAGATGAGCTGGACCTGAAGACGGTTGGGGACATTATCGCCATCATTGAGGACAAGGTGCGAAAATGAGTCAAATTCTTTCTACTTTCGCAGCACTCTAAGACTTCATAATGCCTGCTTGAGGTTTAAAAAAAAAGGAAAGGGTATTTTTTTTCTTTTAATTTAGGTTTTCCCATGTTGGTCATTATTGATTTATGACAATGGTTCACTTAGCAACAAAATTGCAGAGATTTAGGGACATTATGAACTAAAAAAAAGAGGTTATTCTTTAAGATGTATAATCATATCTCTTCTATTACAGGCAGATGAGACTGCAGAGGCTTTGGATGCAGCAGCGGTTGAAGCTGCTCTGTCGCTGTGTGAGGAGAACGGCCATGCTTTGTCTGCTGCCTGGGGGACTGGGCCTTTCCAGCCCAATGAGTCTCACACTGAAGTGCCCACAGGTGTCCCCCAGTCCTTACAGCCCCCTCCTCTTCACATTAGCCTGCAGGAGAAGACGGAAGGGTTAGAAGTCCAGGGTGGAACTTCAGCTTCACTCTCTTCTCTGTATAACAGTCAAGAAAACTGTCCCACAACATTCCCCATGGAACTGCGGAGCCTTCCTCCCACCTCCACATCCTCATGCAACTTGAACAGTTTGGAGCATTGCCACACTGGAGCACCTCCACAGCCTGAGGCAATGAGAGAGACTGGAGAAAAAGTGGACCAAAGAGGCCAAATTTCCCTGGGTGCCACCATAAAATGTGAGAGTGAGAAGTGGGTGCAGCAAAGACCTGATAAACTCCATAGAGGTATGCACAGCCATGAATAAATATGAGCATTTTCTTGCTTCATAATATGCATTTTGCATAACCATTTCCTTCTTATTATTCATCTTTATTATCTCGGCAGACTCAGTATTAGAAGATAGCCCACTGACAGAAAGGCGTCCTAAGGTATAGCACCCAACGAGGACAGAGCGACCATGCTGCTTGTAAATGCTGCACTGAAATGTAAAGTGCATAGCTCCACAGTTTTAATGCACTGTGAGCTCTGTTTGAATCTCTCTGCATCTTTTTCCATCTTTGCAGGAAATAAAGGTAGAGGATGGATTAAGTCATGGTCGAAGACAAAATGGCTCAGGTACTCAAGCGCACAGTGAAGTCAATGGGCCAGAAGTGTGTGCAGATGAGGACGGTGACGGGGTTGAAGGATTCTTGTCAGAGCCAGATGGGGAGATGGAGCTAGAACCTGCAGCCAGCGAGAGCGAGGATGGATACAGCCTCCACACGGCTTCCTCGTCTCTGCAGCTTCACACAACTGCAGACTCTATCCCCAGTAGTCCTGCTTCATCCCAGTTGTGAGTGAAACACATTAAGGCACATGTAGCAGGGGAAGAAACTGTCGATTATAAAGGAGGGTGGTGAAGTGGTGCATTATGTGGTGCTTATGATGTTTTTTAAACAGCTTGTTTTTTATTCTTTCAAATTGCATCATGAATTTCTCACTGCGCCATAATGCAGATCAGGATTTGCCTGATGATACTCCCTTCCTTCCTCTTCTCTTCTTACATATCATTATTGTGCAGTTCTGTGTGCAGTGAGGACCTCGAAGCTCTACAGGCTCACAAGATCTGGAAGAAAGCCATTATGCTAGTGTGGCGTGCAGCAGCCAATCACAGGTCAGAATATACTTCCTTGGCTCAAATAGTGTCTCTAATCACTGATGCTTAGCTTCTAATATATTTCTATTTTTGTATTTATTTTTTTTTTTTATTACTGAAAATGTGTGTAATCTATGTGAACCTGTTGTAGGTATGCAAATGTCTTCCTGCAGCCAGTAACAGAAGAAATTGCACCTGGGTACCACAGCATTGTGCACAGGTAAGCATAAGATGTTTGCTGTGGTCATATTTTAACTATTTTCAGTACACTAATAGGATTTGCAGTGATTATTTGTCGTGTTTTTTTCTAAAGATTTTCACTCTATACCAGCAACTTGACAAATAATCACTGCAAACCGAGAGCCTTCATCTATTTGCAGACTTGACTGCTCTCTTTTCCTCAGGCCCATGGACCTCGCCACCATAAAAAAGAACATTGAGAATGGTTTGATACGGACCACTGCTGAGTTCCAAAGGGACATCATGCTGATGTTTCAGAATGCAGTCATGTACAACAGCCTGGACCATGATGTGTACCACATGGCTCTTGAGATGCAGCGGGACGTCCTGGAGCAGATCCAGCAGTTTCTAGCCACACAGCTCATCATGGAGACATCAGAGTCTGGTATCAGCGCCAAGAGCCTGAGGGGCCGTGAGAGCACACGCAAACAGGACTCTACTGACAAGGTGCTTCACTAGAATTTTGACAAAAGCACAGAGTACAGAAGAAGAGACAAGGGTGAGACAACAGGCTGACTTAAAGGTAGAAGAAAGTGATGATAAAGTAGATAGGCCTGCCATTTTCCAAAGCAAGACATTAGTTTTTAGAATGATATCCTTTCAAGAACACATTGGTTTTGTTTCTTGACAAAATGAACTTTTAGGGACTTTAAACACTGATGTAAGAGAAATACATCACAGTGAAAATCAGTGCAAGAATTACCCTTTTTTTTGCAAGGAAACGCTAAGGTATCCTTTGAAAATGTCAGATTTTGTTTACTGTTTATCTGACTTTCCAAACCTCAGTTAATAAGTGGTAGCTAATTGTCAGATGGCAGCTACAAATGTGACTGGAATGCAGTAAATTCAAGTTTTGAATATGTTAAGCTTTGGAAAATGGTGAATCATAATAATAATAATAGTAGTAGTAGGTATAACTTAGATATAGAGATAATTTCTGACAACTGTTTACCAAGGCATTCAGTAAGTTTTAATGTTGATATTCTATCTCAAGAACACCACTCTTTTTTATTTGTTTTTTTATTTTACAGTATTTTAAAGAACCTTTCAGATAATTTGCATTGTTGGATCACAATTCTATTTTTTTCACTGAAAGTCATTTTTGCATGGTATTACAAACCACTTCTGTCGATGTTGCAGATTTGTACAGGAAACACTTACTTCACAGCTTCCTTTCGATAATTAAAATTCTCATTCTCTTTCGACAATTAAAGAATAGATGTTTGACTAATCAAAGTAAGGCTGACTGAAAGTTCAGTGTTTTTTCACTTTCTGTAAATCCAGTGCCAAAACACTGTTAAAATGATTTTCCAGTCAGTCAGCCTCTTGTTTTTTTCACATTTATTTCTTTCTTATCTAAACACCAAGTTAGGTAGCGGCAACAGCCTAAATATTTTGATGAATGACAAGTTTCAAATGTTGAAAAACTAGCTGTCATGCTGCGTAGATAAATATCTAAAGTTGATAAGCAGTGTGATTGCAGTGCAGTGAGGAAGAAGCCTTTCTGATATGCTAATTTATCTAGAAAATGTGTTCCCTGAGAAGTTTCAAAGCTCATTTCAGTCTTTCTTTGATAATAATACACTGTCTCGTCTCTGTTTTTGCAGTATTTTTTGAGATTCATTGCTCTTTTGAGTGGCTGCTCTGATATACATCAATTTCCTCTTACAGGACAGTGTCTCCATGTCCTCTCCTGCCTTCCTCCTTTCTCTTTTTGTAAGTACTATACCCGTCCTTCCTGTCTTTTTTTCCCGAGGCAAACAAAAAAACTTTTGTTGTTGTTTGCATCAAAACAATGAAAATCTCATTCATACAGAGCTGAACTCTGAGAAACATCTAACATCTGATATCTTAAAGCACAACTTGTTTGTCAAATAAACACTGGTGTTGGCCGAGTCACAAACTGGATGTGGTCTAATAGTTTTGTTTTTACCTTTCATTTATTGTAGGATGGCGGCACCAGAGGGCGCCGTTGTGCCATAGAAGCCGACCTCAAGATGAAGAAATGAACATACAGCATGAAAAAGATCCAACCGTGTCCCTGAGTTGAACTGAAAGGTGTGATACCATAAGACTGACCTTATTATCTGTGGTTTGTACAGATTGTCACCCTGCATAATGTGCAGTGTAACCTTCACTTGCACTTTACATTAGATGGGTAGACTAATTTGGAGAAGGTCATTTCTTCTGAGACAGCCATGCAGATATGGATTACATACTGTGTAATCCCAGATTACAATGGGACATTCAGAAAGACTGGGTCAAACCTTTCATAGACGTAGCTGCCAATCAGTAAGACTTAGCCTGCTCTGAATGGCATCAGGTTTTAGAAGTGGCGATGAAAGTTACTCCGAGCCCACGAGAGGGTTGAAATTAAGCCTGCAGGGGCCAGGCTGAACTTCAGATTAGTGTGGTTGATTTTAAGAGGTACTCTATGTTGGTGATAATATGTAAAACCAGAGGCCAAAGAGTCTGATAAACCTAGAACTTCTCAATGATCAGAGGGGCACATGCTAATTCCAAAATCGTTTCTTTGCTGGTATGAAATCGGTCGAGTTTCTTTCTTTCTTTTTTTTTTTTCGTTTACTGGTTTTAAAATCTCCTGGATCATTTTTATATATGGTTGTATCGTTTGTGATGAGTTAAGTTGATGTAGGCTACACTTCCTGTAAAACAGTACATGCATATTCTGCATCTTTTTTCAGTATTGTTGAGAAAACTTCATGTTAATTATCTGTTTTGTGGATTTTAAAATGTTTAAACAATAAATCTTCAAAGAGCCCTCAACTCAGAACAAGATGCCTGAATTTGAATAGTCTTTTTCTTATATTAACCCAAAACACATGACAGCAGTAACCACCTTTTTCAAATCTAGCTGTGTTGTTAAAGAGCTGTCTAAACCTTTATATGTCTAAGATGGTCATGCAAAAGTTGTGTGTGAAAACTGATTAACTGATCATTTGAAAAAGGGATAAAATAGAGACTTTTAAGTTGTTGCCTGGCTAAAGCCCAAACTGAGTAAATCAGCACACGTGTAACTGAACACCACTTTTAAAAAAACTACCTCATACTTCAAAAAGCATCCTATGCAGTTTTGTAATGATGGAATTTGGCATTAATCTTCAAATAAGTTGCACATACAGATATCAACACCAACTACATTGTTCACCTGCAGCCAGACACATGAAGCATTTATAGAATAAAACCACAAATGAACAAATAAAACAAGCCAAAACATTCTGATTACATCTTTAATTTTCTTGTATTTTTGGCTGAAAACATGTCCCTCTGGTGTTTTACCACACTGACTGATATCAAAACCTGATTTTTGTATATCACAGTAAAGGTTTGACATGTTTGTGAGTGACAGCGTGGACCTGAATATTCTAATAATTAAGTGTGTTCATAGTGATGAAGATGTTTCCGCACAAAATAAATAGAGAACTAATAAAACACTCTCACAAAGGTGCATGCAACTAACAATATGGAACACAGCATTAAATATGAACTTAAAAGTGCTTGAGATGAACCTGAAGATTTCACAAGTTTGAGAACAGCTAAGGCAGTTTGGCAGTCTTAGTGCACAGCAACAAATATCATTGTCCATCAAGAGTTTGAATGATCTGGGGTTGGTATAAAGAATTAAACTTCACAACTCCACAAAATTAGTGTCCTACGCATGACAAGACCTGACAAGAAGAAGTCACAATTCTGGATCATGGCTGTGGGATAAAGTTGTTCATGTCCATAGGTATTAAATAGAGTTTCTATACACTATTTAAGTGGTTGATTCTGTTAAAGAGAAGATTTTCAAAACAAAATATGCCATTTTTATAAAACATCATTATAAATTAAAATGTGCAGAATTTATAAAACAGTTTTAAAATATGGGCCAAAAAGTGTTTTTCTAAGAGTAATATTATTTAAGCTTACACATGGATTAAGAAGGTTTATTAGGTGAACCATGCCATTGACTGTAAGCCTTAGCATCCTTACAGATACATAACACTGTGCAGGTTTGTGAATGAGCTTTTTGGTTTAAGTGGACTCCCTGCTTGTGACGAGTCAAAATTACTTTTTCAAAACATGGCCACTTTTGCTAATACGAAACAGTCATTTCTTAAGCTTTAACCTCAAACGTAGGCCTGCGGCTCAAACGCGCTTTCCTGAATGGCAGAAGCTTAATGACTAATGTAATTAACACCTATGCAAGCAGTACTGCAGGGAGCTGGAAGCTTTACTGTATGAGACATCTAAATTTTTGGCAAGCACAACCTTTTTTATTATAAGCACATTAATCAAAAAATTGTACTCTTGTTTTTTAAAAAAAATTCTCTACAGTGCCTTCTTTTGCTACAGTGCCAGAGAGGTCAAATTGCCCAATTATGACAGCAGTGTTTTCTAGTCCTTTATAATGTCTGACTTGTCCATGTTTTAACAATAAAAGGTCCTCTGTCATTTCACAGAACAGAAGCTCTTCGATTTTTCCAAAGACTACAGTAATATTTAAGTCACCGTACTCTGTCACTTCCTACAGGGGAAAAAAAAAAGTGAGCCAAGATGCTCAAGTAACATTCACTCTATTAACTATTAAATAAATACACCTAAAATTTCCGCAAGGACACAAACATTCAAGAAAATAAATACAGATAAAACTACAAAAACTGAACACGTATGTGTGAACATACAACTGCCTTCATAACCCCAAAGGGAGACCCCATAAGTCATGCCATTTCTATAAGAAAGTTTAAAGGCTCTGAGACATCTTACACACTGCCACAGTGAGTTTGCACTTGATGCTGCTACCACAACAGCCTGGGTTGGCAGCGAACATGCAACTCTTATTTTCAACCATCCAAGAGAAGAGAAGGCACATTGTCTTCAGCGGCATAATCTCCCACTGACTGCTGTACCTTTAAGAGATTTCTTTACAAAGTGGCCAGATTAGATAAATTATACACTTCAATAAAATGCAAGGTTGTGAAGTCTGTATAGAAAATTCTCTCTCTTCTCGAACAGTCTTCATTTGCCTCTCTGACGGCCAACCAGTCGGTGAAGTTTCTCACAGTTGTCCAGCCTCATTGACTCTGCCTTCTGCTTTAACCGTTCGTCTCGGTACAGTTGTCCGAGATTTGCCAAGTCTGATTCTAAAAAAAATCATGAAGATGAAAGAAAGATAAGTAACAACTTCACATAACAGATTTTTACTCTTAAAGAATTACTTTGATGTTTGGGAAATGCATGTTATTTCTGGAAGAAATCAGGAACACTTTTGCATCGGTAATAAATACAAAGTTAAGGTCAACAGCTGATTAACTTAGCATAAAGACTGGAAAAAGCTAGCCTGGCACATCAGAACACATATCTTGTTTTAGTGCAAATACATAAATACACTGTTTTTGGGGGTTATGTGGCATATTATTGCTTTGGTAGGACCAGTTGCCAGGCAACCAGTAGATTCTTAATGCCTCTAGCTGCTGACTGTTTTATATTTAAAGGTACATATCTTAGAGTAATATCAGTTCTGTCATCTCACTTGTGCAAAAACAGCATCCTTCCCAAAAATGTTGCACTAGTACTCCAACAGTGACCTATTGATGCAATGTCAATCTGAAGGTCTGCAGGAAACTAAATGAAAAACTGATTAAATGTCTAGATTTAAGTTTTTATCAAACTCAGTGATACCTACACTGTATCTAAAACAGTCTAAGCTGTATTAGCTGCTCGCTTACTTTGCTGTTTCTCTTTCCAGCAGCTGCTCTGCAGGTGTTCGATGTAGTCACTCTCAATGGTTTTCTCCAGCTCGTCCAGCGCAGCTCCACGGTATTCCTTCTCAAAACTTTTATCCACATAGTATGGTACACCCATGTGCTGCGTTTCTCTGGAAACCACCAGCCCCAAGGCCCTAAAAACACAAACCTACCATTTAAATGTATTCAGCAGAGCTATGGTTTCGAACACAGTGGAGTGAACACAGCTTTGGTTCTGCTAAATGCCGGTGTGGTTAAGGTTGACAGTAGGACACACTCACGGTTTGTAGAAGAGACTGTAGGGTGGGTTAGTGGCCATCATCTGAGTAAACACTGATATGAGGATTAGCACCAGCACTGGGAGAAGCTGCAGGAACGCTGTGAAGGTGTTCTGTGGGAAGATAAAATCAGCACAGATTACAAAGCATATCTTACTGTATGTAGGCTGTGCTGATACACTGTGCTCATGTCAGCACAGTGCTTTTTCTGTCTTTGAAGCAAACCATGATAAAGGCACTTCACTTTTAGGGAAAGTACATGTATGCATGAAATCAAACATGCAAAACAGTCACAGAGCAGCTTCAGACCTGTTAAAAATGCATCCATTTTGCGATGGTTCTTTAGAGCATGTTAATAATCAGAATAAAGCCACATCTCCACAAGTGGCTCACAACAGAATACTTTGGTTGGTTAACAGGGATTTGTCTTGTAGTTTTGTGAGTCACTGACCTGACTCTGGTTGTCCTCCACCACCTCCTCGCGCCTCTCATAAGCACGTCGACGACGAGGCTGATAAAACTGAGAGTAGGAGGCTCCCTGGTTGGTGTACACGTGGATATTTCCTGAAAAGAGACACGTGAAGTTCAATAGCATCTACAGTTATAACAGAAGACAGTAGATGAAATGCCTGCAGTATGGCTGACAGAGACGATAACAAATAATACTGCGAACTAGAAAAAATATTAATATTAAATTCCACTATTTTAAATTCAATTAAAAAATTTGCTTCACTAATTAAAAAAAAAAACTGGGTTATGCTTATTTGAAACTACTGTACATCTTTAATTGTCACCTTATGTCGCATCTTCTTGAGCCTAACCTTTCTTTTTACTTACTGTCTGTAAAGCCTATGTGACTGCAGTCATCATCAACACAACCCTTTATCCAACAAAACACTAATACACAGCCACCCACCTGTGGGAAACCTCCCTCCGAAGAAAATGTTAAAGAGTTCCTCTGGAGAAATGTCAGCCTCAAAGTCTCTGTGGAAACTTCGGTGGTATCCATGGCGGCTATGGCTGGAGTGTTGGGGTGCACTTGAGGCTGCAGCTTGATCTCCATATTGATCATACTGCTGCCTCTTCTCTGGATTGCTCAGGACTGCATATGCATTGCCTATTGCTGTTATGAGAGGAGAGAAACATTTGGTCTTTGCGCACATTAAATCATAGCAAAATATGACAAACTGGGAGACTTTGCCTTTTCTCTGTTATATGTTTTGGGTATGTACTAGAAAATATTATGTTGTTATGGATTCAGCTAGCTAGCTGTCGGCTACAATTGAGCTTTGTCTCCATAGTTTATAATTGTTAACATTTTAGCAATTTTATACTATTGACATTGTGCTGAATTAGCTATCAGCCCCTGTTTGCAGTGTACCCAAGGACATATACTATCACTGCACTGCTCTTATACTGAAGAACACTTAAAACGTAAGGATTCTCATGCAAGATCTGAAGTTGTGAGTGTCCCTTTTTAATATGAATCTATTTTTCAATGATTTCTCAGTAGATTTATTGATATTTTTTCCTAATGGGCATCTGTGATTAAGTCTTTGAAACACTTGAAACCCTCAGAGCTCTGTTTTGAGTTTGCAATTCTGTATGGTATAGATACTCTAATGCAGGGAACTGCTTTTTTTGTAATGAAAGGATAGAAAGTGAGAGGTTAGCCCATAAGCTGTGAATAAAATTTTGTAAAATAGTTTGTTATAAATGAATCTTAGAATTTGTATGTCATTCGGTGTGTTCAGATTTAACTGTGCTATGACTCAGAGAATAAGTACTTTTTTTTAAACCAAATTGTGGTAATTGGGTGTTATGAGACGTTTCAACGAACCTAAATTGCTCCATGAGTTGTGTGTCACAGTCATTAGTTTCTCCCTGTAGCTGCTGACTGTGCTTGTGAATGGACAATTTCAGCAAGTTAAAGAACTATCACTAATTTTTTTGTTGTTTTTGGAGCATTGACGTGCACCCGAGTGTTTCACTTAATGCAGCACTAGTCTCATCTTTCTTCCTCTTAAAACTTGTTGAGCAAGATGTATAAGATTTAGACCTGTTTCAGTACGAGATTATCAGGGCTGAGGGTCTGTTTGTGAACTAAACATGACCTCTGTCTTTGAGGTGGTTTCTAAAAGAAAGAATGTCCCTTGCTGGATCTGCTGGATCTTCTTGGCACTATTATTATTTTTTTATATGAGTAGTGCTCAGTTATAGGGTTAAAATTAGTCCAACAAAAAGAATTTTATTTTCTTTGGATACAATAACAACAGGCAATTAAAAAAATCGTCACCATTTTAGCTCACACACACACACAAAAACAGTTTTTCCATGTGCCTCTACTGAAACTTGTACCTTTAAAAGCATCTGTGGCTCCTGGAGCAAAGTTCTTGTCAGGGTGAAACTTTAGGGCTAACTTCCTGTAAGCCTTCTTCAAATCTTCATCGCTGGCATTTTTGGGAACACCTAGGATTTCATAAAAGTCCCTGCAATTCTTTATCCTGCAATAAAAAAAGCACAAACATTACAAACCAGGCCGACACTTCAGGCTTAAAAGAAGTACTCTCTCAGACTTTTCAGGTTATTAAGTGTTCATACTCTTTACACAATAATAAGTTATGTGTCCTTTAACAGAGAGTTCCATCCGATAGTCCCTGTCATTTTAACCAGTGTATGACCATTGCCAGGTTACTCAGAGCATATAACACAGCCAAAGGTATACGCTGAGGAACAATGGTAGGGGTTAGTCTGTCATTGCCCAACAGTGTGAAAAACTAATATTAAAACTGGTAAAGAATCTCTGTGCACCTGAGAACGCCCTGCCGTTGCTCCTCAGTGTAGCTCTTCTTCTCATCACCACTTGTGGTACTTGTTTCCTTGTTTCCAATGTCCTCGTCTCTCCAGCCTGTTGGCGGGGGCACGTGGTTTGGCTCTGGAGCAGCTGTGCCTCCATTTCTTACTATGGCATCTATTAGTACTACAAACAAGAACACAGAGTATAAGGGCAACTGACAGATCAAGACAGTTTAGTGAAAATCACAGTGAGAATTATGGCAACTGAGCAATATAAAAGAAAAAAAAAACATGTAGCATCTTAGTTACAGGTTTGGCAACATTAGTCTCTATAGCAGCTTTAATACTTAATGACATCAACATCTCTGATACTACATTAAACGGGAGGGGCACCATTCTTCCAAAACATGTTGCTCCAAAATCTATTAGAAGGGTCAGGAGTAGTGAAGTCGATTTATAACATTTTCATATTCAACCCATTCAGTGACCCCTTGAGCCTTATTGGAAAGCTTTTGCTCATTCATCTACACTCATTATTTTTTTCTTTCACATATCACCCGTCTATATAAGTGAGAACAATGTTTATGATTGTGCACTGTATGTCATAAGTTTTGTAATTCATACATAACGTGCCATTTTTAACAAAAATGCTGTAGACTGTGACATTTAATGTACATTGTGTGAGAGAGAGGGGATGAAGACATGCCGTTTCTGAAAAAGCAATTAGGCAAGGTAAAGCAACTGGAGACACGGTCAGATTTTAACAGCTCACTGTGCACTATGTAAGGGGGAAGGGAGCACCCAACAGCCCTAAATTTCAGCATGAAGCCTGCACAGATTGTCAAAGCATGCTAGCTAATTTTGTTCCCATGTAAAATAAGGCAGTTTAGTAACCCATCCTGATTTCACACATTTTCCACAGATATTAGAGTGGGATAAGTTTGCTGGTTGACCAGTTTTGGCTGGACAAACTGCCACTGCAGAATGTGCGTCAGCTAATTTTACCTCTGGCCCGGGTGCTGGGGTAAATATTCTGGGCTTCATATAGCAAATGCAGCGCACGATCTTTCCGTCCGGACCGTAAACACAACTTAGCCTTCTCTATCAGCCGGTCTGCTTCGTCTTTGTCCATTTTAACGTTACGGGAGTATTTTTGCTGATCCAGCCGCTGTCCAAAGATGTCTGTCCCTGTGCAAAGTGCGTCAATATCATATGGCGAGCCGCTACAGCTAACGTTGGCTAACCGATTAGCTTTGGTTTCAGACAGCTGCGTAACGTTAGCTAGGTGCAACTCCGCAGTCACAGTCCTTTGCGGTAACGTTATCCGACTCGCAAACGATGGCGGCTGTTGTCAGACTGCAAAAAGGCCTGCAGTTTGGACATTTTTTGAAGCAGAAAGTCTGTAAGATGGACTGGTATTACTCTCAGGCTTTTTTTGCGATGTTTGAAGGGCTAGCCCGATAAATTAAACTGGACACCCCGAGCTGTGATGGACAGGAGGTGGAGGCAAAGCCGTGGAGGAGATCAAACGTCATTTCCTGTGAAGTACGTTAAACTCTGAAATCTGCAGAAAATCGCCTTTGAAATTAGGTCATAATGGCATTAGCTTGGTTGTCTGTTTATTATCAAGAAAGACTGTTGATTTCTTTTACATAGAAAAACATATGAATGTAGCATTGATTTTATTGTCTATTGCCCAACAATACTGAGAAAACCCACAAGGTTGATTAACATTAGCAGGTCTATGGTGATGCTGATGCTGCATTCACGGGCTTTCACTGGGAGCTGCGACACTTGTGATGCTGATGAATTCGAGTGCCTACGAGGTAAAATAAGGTAACAAATGGATAGTTTTGGTTCTTTTTAGTTTAACCAAATTGCTGCCATTGACTGCAGTTGCAGAATGAAAACCATAATCATTATTTGTTATTTAAAAATGTTACTATGTAAAATGTTAGGGTACTAGTGAAAACAAAAATGACCGACAAAACTGCATATTTAGCTATGGACCATGGAATCATTAGGTCCTGACTACATTAAAAAGTAGGTTATCTTGGTTTGAGTAACTTTTTGATTGTCTGTATCAGGACCTAAGTCAGGGTCTAAGTTAAAATGAGCATTAACTTCTCCACCAGTAAGTTAGAAACAAAGCAACACATTTTTTTGTTCATGCATATTTTATTCAAGAGTAAAAAAATGTGATTTGTCCCATAGGGCATGCTTACAATGTGTGTATCATTTAGGAAGTCAAATGCGAAAACATATTTCCATAGATAATAAAAAATGTTGCAAGATAAAATCCATTATATTTGTTTGTTGAAATATGCATGTAGACCATACAAGAACCAGAAACAGAGGAAGGAAAGTAACCATAAGCTAAAGTGTAACAATAATAATATTAGCAGTAAATATAACCAGAGTACAATGTTTCCTGTTTAACGTAAGTGCGACACATGATTCTCTGTGTGTCCAATTCATTTACATCTGAAAACCATGCTATCATGCTTTGGCAGCCTGAAAGTTGCTTTTCACTGAGATTATATTCATTCACACTATTGAACATTTTCTGTACATCAGTACAACAGAAAAGAAAAATGAACACAAGGCTTCACACCTTAGAAGGGCATCTCTGCATAAAATAAATCAATATAAAATTAAAAGCAGTGGTTATAAATAACTGAATGAAAAAATGGACAAAAACAATTAAAGGAAGCCTATTTATAAAATTTATAAAACAAGACAAATAAAACTACAAATATAATTCCAAAAATAAAATAATTCAAGTGTACTATTTGAAACACAACTATCACAATTATAATCTCACATAACAATTAGGAACTTAATTGCATGCATTGATGCGTTCAGTACCATAGATGCTGTGTTAAAAATCACTTAAGTCCATCCTTATTTCACATACCTTTTTCATTAAATAGAAGGATGAAATATAAAGTAGAAAAAATAATCAATGTATGAAATGAATTTCTACAAATATATGTGATATTATGTGTTGTTCAAAATTGGGGCTTCACTGGTATCAACTTTTTTTGTATCATTATTTTGAAAGAACGAGATTATTTCCTGTCACAGTCGTGTATCTTTTCTTTTCTTTATCAGTCAAAAGGACTCTTGCAGTGAACCACAGCTTGTTAGGATACAAATGGACCTTCCATCTAAGTATTCTGACAAAATTGATATTTTACTTTAAATCACAGTGTGGCTTCACTTTAGAATCAGATTAAATTAGAAAATTTGATAGAAAAACAAGAATTGATGTTTGATTAACACAGATTCATGGATGGATTTATAAACCAAATCCCTTGTCTACACTGTGTTTAGGTGTCATGAAGGAATTACTTCTTACAAGTTTAAATTCATGTTGATCAATTTTAACAAAAAAGATATAGCATTTGTTCTTAAAAGTAACATGAATTGAATAAATTCTGGTCAGGATACATTCTTCAAATCCCTTTAATGAATTTCAGGATGGATCTAAGCCTGCATATTCCAAATGACACAATGATGTGTGGTTCTTAAATAGTCTTTTAACAAAAGATATTTTAATGTATTCACAACTGAGAATTTATCTCTCACTCTGATATAGTACTTTGTGTCACTCTTAGGCATTAAATCTGATTTGCAGCACAGTAAAAAGTGCAAAAACTCAAAGGGTTCTGATGTGTACATAAGTGACTGCACTTCTTTCCCTTTCTCTTTAGCAACAAGCAGGTGGGAAATAATCAGGTGGTGTGTGAGAGCAGGGTTTATCTCAAGCTTCAAAATCACTTCTTCTCTTCTCCTCTGTGATCCAGGAACTGGTATTAATGCCACTTTGTTGTCAGTCATAGCATTGCAGGAGAGATGAGACAACCATGATCCAAAGCCTCCTGCAGCAGTGGATGCTCAAGTGTATACTTTACAAAGAGTGAATTGCACAACTTGTGTGAGGTATAGCTTGATCAAATGTCATGCATCTCTGATGTGAACTACTTAAACATGTAATATAGGGGAAGAAAACAACTTGAAGGATGATCTAGATGAAAATACAACCATTTAAGATCCATAAATTTCTGTAGATGAAGTTACATCTCATGAAAGAGTGTTCTTAGGGGGGGAGACATATTCAGATGATAAAATCTAGGAGTTAAATCTGTGATGCTGAGGTACCTGCAGTAAGCAGTGGAACCAATCTTCCAATCGCTCTTCTCGCCCACCCCACCCTCTCTGCCCTCATCCCCTCCAAGTTATTTCTCGCTAAGAGATGACTGGTAATGAGTGAGGTGAGGAAAGGAGCAGTCCTGGAAGAGTAGTGAAACAACACTAAGTTTTGCTCTGCAGTGAATTTTGTGGTTTAGCCAGAGCCGTGAGCATCCAGCCCTATCTCCCTCGCAGCTTGATGGCGTCTTACTATGAAGTAATTCAATAAATTTAAGTCCACTGGTAAGATTGCGCTGTAAGTTTTAAGACATACGCAGTTTGCTCTCTTTCTCTTTGCGTTATAGCTTACAAAGTGGTGTGACTCGTTAATACTAGCAACACATGTAGGTAAACACATAATTAGTCTCCTTATAAGGTGAATTTGTGAGTGATTTATAGTAAAACACTTTATGAAACAGTAAAATGATTTGTGTGGCATGGATACTGCAATAAGTCTTCTGTCAGGTCCTGGAATTAAGGAGCAAACATTTTGTCAGCACTCAGAACAACACAGCCGCCAACAATCCAGTCTGTAATTGAACTGAGAAAAGGGAACAACAGGCAGAAACAACTTTCAACCAGTCAGGCTGCTGCAACCTACTGGCCTCTCCTTATCCCCGCCCTCTGCTGTTAACCCCGCTCCCCCCTCCCCAAACTGTGCGATGACATGCTGTCATGAAAAAAATGACCTTTTTATTCGCCCGTTTTAGATTTGCTGCAGATTTCATGTTCTGTCTGTGGGCCTGGTTTATTTCTATGCTCTGAGGCCTGAATTCCCGATTTGGCAATGTCTTGCTGCGCGGTGCAACAGCGGCACGGTTCTGAGGCTCAGACAGCACATCACTGGATGTTGCTGTTGTCATCCGTGCCGTTCGCCTCCGACATATTCATTTTTCCCATGGAGTGACCCACATGGTTCACCCCGTCCCTGCGAGGTGGCATGCGCTCATTGATGCGGTCAAGGCCTTTAGCCTCCTCGAAGCTGGTGATCTTGTGCTGAGGGGAGAATCCACGGATGGCTGGAAAGTGAAAAGGCACACAAAGGGATCAGGCTCACTTGGTAATGGCTCAATTTCAAAAGATTCCTGAAATCATCTAATAATACATATTTACCTCAAAATATCAAATATTGAAGGGATTTTCAAGAGTAATAACAAAAAAACAGACACAGGATCAGTTGGGCAATTTCAAATAGGAGCCAAGGAGCATTTTCAACAATAAGTGTAAATATATTGTATGCTTTAAAATGTCAGATATTTTGCTTTGAATTTTAAAGGGTTATAAACTATCAGTATGTGCTGCTCAGTTATCTCTTCAGCTGACATGAGTGACACTGCAAAGTGGAAGCTGCTGCAATTTAACACTGAAGATTTCCTCTAACATTTCCACCAGCTGTAACATTATGTGCAACACACAAACTTTATATAAAAGTCAAAAAGTGTTGAAAGTGTCTTTCAAGGTGGCAACACTGACAGACCATCCGCATGTTCAAACTGCCAACTGATTGCTTTCTTGTAAATGTGAGGGAGAGTCTTTTAATCGAGTAAAACTGCCCCTCTCTCACGTGATATCCTGTCACTTTTCACATTTAAAACTCTCTGACTCACTCCCCAGTGTCCTCTTTCAATAGTAAATACATCAAATTAATAAAGATAGATGTCCTGTGTATCACTGTCACTTGAAGGTTTTTTTCATTCATCACATTTTTTCTAAGTGATCCGAATACAAGTAGTAAAATAATACAGCCAGCTAAGACTCAGTTAACTTACCCGCGGAACAAAAAGCACCAAACACATTTCTCAACAATCAATGCAAATATTAACATCCTGCTACTTATTTTAAATAAGATCTGCATGTAAATAAAAAGGAACATTTATTCTAGTGCTGTAAGTTGCTGTCTCATACTGAAGGTTCTTGGTTGGTGAGCAATGATTGCTTTAGACATGTCACGAGGAACTGAGGCTTCAGGATGCATTTTTCATGTTGATGTGCTTGTCCTTTTCTTGTTCTTGTGCATGCAACATTTCTGAGAACCAGATGGAGGCCATTTACAAGCCAAACCCCAAAACAATGAAGTATTTTAGTCATGCATCTCAAAGCAGCACTTAACTTTGCAGTTGTTTTAATATGAAATCATTTTGATGCCTTAAAAAACCTTTCCTTTTTCTATTAAGCATTTTTTCTCCCTTTATTCCAGCTTGTAATGACTAATTCCAAACGTGTACTAAAGTTATTGTTGGTGCTATGCCTCTCTATGCTGTTGCTGTAGGCTGTGGATGGGGTTGGGAGCTAAGAGTAGATTAATTCAAAAGGAGGAACCTTTGATTTCTGTCCTTAAGGAACCTTAAGGAACAGGAGCGCATTAAGATCAACATTTTAAGTCACCTCCTCAGGTCCCTCATAACAAAACAGTGGCAAGAAAACATTACTTAACCATCTTCCCATATTACAAATACTGGAAATAGTGAGATGTTCCTTACAAAATCCTCGCTGTTCATAAGGTGACCTTCATTACAAGAAACCATTCATCTCACTGTACGAAATATCTTTAGCAGGTCTAATTAGATCCTTATTCTCAACAGTTTAGAATCTAATTATCTTGTTGGATTATTTTTAATCAATGATACTGCAAAGTAAAGTGCCAGCCATACCAGCATCAAACTGTCCTGTGAAATGCTGCTAGATGGAGTCATTAGTGTGGGTTGTTGTGTACATGAGCTGTCAGTCGCAGGTGGTCTCTGTAGCAGAAAACCCTGACAATATGTTGAGAGGGGTGGGGATGTGGAGCACAGGTTTACCTTCTCTGTCCTCATCATGCGGCTCGATGGCTTCAATGGCTTCAATGGTGGCTGAGGGGGGAGGAGGGGAGCAGGTTACTCCTGATAAAGCCATGCAAATGTAAAACGCAGCCCTCCAGCGAAATGGCAGCTCAGGTTAGGCCAGATGAGATTAACATGTTCACTGGCAATGCAGCCAAACTCAGAGGAGTGCCATGCATTACTACTGAGAGAATAGGTGTTAATATAGAATAGTATCAAGACAGATCCATAGAGAAAGAGAGAGAGACAAAGATACTGGGACTGACAAGAAGGAATAGGTTGGGTTTAGATTTTAGGTTATTTTGATGATCTTTTATGAGCTTTTTCTATTTTGGTATCAAGTAGGCCAGAAGGGGTAGGTGTTACAAGGTTAACACTGAACCAAATGGCTCTTTTTTGGGTTTCGTGTACTGCCAAACCCACTGTGAATCAACACTGACCTCTTTTGCTCTTTGCAGCTTTTAGCCGACTGCAGTTATTGCAAAGAGTTGGAGTACCAAGGTAAAGAGGGGGCTATAGAAAAAAAATATAGCATCTCACAAGCTAAAGAGAGACCGTTTTTTTCTCAGAGTTGGTGGTCCGGGCCATGACTTGAAGTCAATGAATAATCCTCCTATTGGATTCCCATGTTGTTCTGTCTGCTGGATGTCAAAATAAGCAAAAACCCAAACCCCATAGGATTATGTTGGTGTGAATTTGTCAAAGTATCACCTTTGGCTAAAAATGCTTAATGCAGGTTGGACCTCTGTCTTAGTCTGGTACCATGATTGGATCTTTGATAAGAAAATAGTAATAACTTTAATTAAAAGTTGTCACCTGTTATCATGGGACTGCTGTAATGTTTTAAATTAGACAGAAATAGCATTTCTGGCCCTGTCTTTAAAATTTGCCTCTTCTTGCGTAGCGCAACAGTTGTCAGATTATCCCTAAGAAGCTAAAAAGGCCTGTTGTCTGAGCTACTGTCAGAGAGGAAGAGAGAGAGAGAGAGTTTAGGACCAATGGTGGGACTGACAATGTGATGAAAAAAATGAAACAAACAAGATGGAGTAAAGGTTAGAGAAAGAGCTTATGCTGCGCCTTGTACTCACCACTCTGCAGTGTCTGTCTGCCTCCAGAGAGAACCCCACTCGGCAGCATGCCAGTGGGCGTCAGGCCCTTAAGCGTCAACACATTTTCACTCTCCTCTCTGCAGGAAACAGAGACAGCCAACAGGTCGGAAAAAATTCACTGCACCCAGATCAAACTGGAGGAAAACTTTATGCCCCCACGCTGACAAAAGTATGTTTTCACACCTGAAACACACTCACTCAACACACATAAACACAGAATACAGTTTTAAGACCAGGAAACATACACACATACTTACATTCGCATACATAAATGCTAAGTATACCTGAGAACTGAGAACATTTTGGCCATTTTGCCTATAGCACGGATCTTGTTTTTGATCACCTCCTTGCGTGCTGCGGCTGCATTGGCTGAAAAGAAATGAATATACATACAGCCATTATAGGCCTCTCTGGTATAATAGATGCTTGAGTTTGTATCATGCATGAGAAAGGCATCTATAGTTCTATAATGCATTACATACTCTGATTATGTGTTTCTTGATGAATAGGCCACAGGTTATTGTTTACCATTGTAATGCACTGGATACTGTAATTATGTGCCCATGTGACATTAGAGGCCAACTGAAGATTCATTGTGTGAGTGCATTAGCTTCTCTGGTGCAATAATGATGTCTTTTTTTAATTTTATATGATGTAATACAGCACAAATCTTTGTTTTATTGATAAACTGTGAAATTATTTGTAGTTAAATGCTGTTGACATAACCAAAGTCAAGTGACAATTTGTTGATTTAACGCAACAAAAGTGAATTAAACCCAGTATGTAAAGGCAATGCCTTCAAAAAGGCACATGAAAAAGAGAATTTTTACAGAGAATTTTCAACAAGAAATGTTTCTATCATGTCTGTTGGTGAGAGAAAGAAGCCAAACTTTAAAACTAATTTGGCTCATGCAAAAGAAGCCAAAAAACTTCACTAATTTTAGCTTACTTATTCCAATATGCACAGTTTAAGTGCTCAGATCTCATTCAATCAATAAGCAAGTTTAGTGCATAAAGTCTGACTTAAACCCCAAAATCATTCATCATAAACACAAATAATCAATCATTAAACTATTATAACTTTTTACCATCAAAGATCTCATCTTCATCATTCATGAGTTCGTCATCGGAGCAGATGCTCAGCACATTCACCAGCATTTCTGTGACTGTGGAAGAAACAGAGAGCGGGAAAGAGATAAAGTGGTTGAGCGATAACTATTCCAGGTAACAGATAAGGATGACAGGTTGTAGCAACACTTAATACCTTTCTCTCCAACAAATGGCAGAGACCAGGTGAAGACATCCATGAAGTTGGGCAGCCAGTAGGGATGAGGGGAGCAGTTGAACTGTCGGATGTTCATGACATTATTTTCATATTTCAGTACAGCAGCTGTTGGAAAAGTCAGAGAAAACAGGGTGACATTTCCTGCCTAAATATGGAGAATCTTACTGAATAGTGAGAGACTGATAGTAAAGTTTGCATTTAGATTAACCACACATATATACATCAAAAAAGTAGCGATTAAGTACCATCATACAATGTAAAGTGAAGTGATTTTTTCAGCACAATAAACCATAGCAAGTCAGTCTACACTTCCTGATCCAGAGTGTCATTGTTGTGTCCGATAAAATGAAGAGAAGCATATTTAAGTTTACACAGAGGATGAGATAAACAAAGCCTTACGCACTCTGTGCAGAGAGAGATTGGGCTGCAAAGCACCAAGCCATCATGCAGCGGCACATACGCTCACAACAACACACAGCATTTGTCAAAACAGATGCCTTTTTAGTTCATATCTGCCTCCAAAACTAATATACCCCGGTGAAAAAACACTGTTTGTGGTTTTTATGACATTTATTTAGGGGAAAAGTTACAATGTTGTATGCAAATCTACATTTGCACAATAAAAAAATATTTTGAGCAATTGCAGACTGCACAGAAGACAAACTGTTATTTTGTCTTGTAGTACGGCTGTGAAGGATATTTTCATTGCATACTGACACAGCCATATGCACAGCAATGTTTTGTATATATTTTCCGTAAGGGAAGAGAGACGGAGCAGAAAATAAGACACATAGCCACTAGATGGCCTATCTGAGGCCAGGGATTGCTGACACTGTTACATCAAGAGGGATAAAGCCACATGGAGATAGTCAGCGATGCCGACAGTCCCTCCCACGCTCCCCATCTCCCATAGCCCATAGCAACCAAGACACAGATCTGAGAACACAAACAAACGGGGGCTCCCTGATGCATTATTATGCCTGCTCACAGGCTAAATGCATTCACATGAACACATACACTCAAGTTTGTGCTCTTGAAACCATTTTATTATGTAAGTCGGAAGAGTCCGTGGAAGTCATTTTGGCGGATGTGAAGTGTTTTCCATACAATCTAACCCAGATGTAGTTGAAATGCCAGAGGTGTAGGTGTTACAAGGAGGCACGTCTCTCTCACAGAGCAGGATTTTATTGCTTACTGCTTTTTAATTTATCAGGAAGTTATTTTCTCAAGTCAAACCAGCTCTGCTTAGCTCCAGAAATAACACCATATATTGCGTTTTCCACCATGTATGTCTATATTTATGTCCTATACATAACTTAAAATCACTCAGGCCAATTTCTGTCAAAAGGTATGGCACAGATGCAAGAACAAGCGAACGACAGAACTGCAAATAAAATAAAAAAGCAAACTGAAAGAAAGACAGCTATAAAATGACCAAAGGCATTTTCTGACCTTTGTTGTTGTAAACGTCCAGGTAGTTTGGTGCTGAGAAGATGGTGATGAGTGATGGGAATCCAGTGGTCTGACTTTTACGGTACATCCGGTAGCTGCAAGGCGGTCAGGTAGAGGCCATGAGAGAAAACAGGCAGAGCTTGTTCTTACATATGTAAATTTGTATCTGTTTCTGTCTGTGTGGGCATGTGTGTCTTTTCATACTGTTGGTAGGGATAACATACCCTGCATCTTGTGCCTCATGCGCCCGGATGATTGATAATAGGTTATTGCTCTGTAGGAACTCACACACAGCCGGGTAACTGGAAAAGAGTCGATAAAAAAAATAGGTTAAGAGAAGTCACATGAAACGCTTTTGGCATGAGCAACAGAGTATGACAGAGAACAAATCAAGTCAATTAGGCACACAGTCTTATCATAACTCAACAGAATTTAGAAAATATGTTTTTCCATCACACCTGAGAACTACATTTCAGCTGCAGGTCACTAATTTCACACAGTTTCACCACAGCAGAGAATGAACAAAGATTTATCACTCATAAATGCATTTATGAAAGCCTTGCTGAGGGTGATGCAAGGGTGTGAAAAACCAATCCAGCAGCTACCTGTTGCAGAAAAAAAAAACAAAACAAAAAACTAACCCCTCAGGCAGCAGTGGCAGCTTCCTGCCCCCCAGCTCTAACCTGACAGCAAAATGCCTGAGAGGGAGTGAAGCCTGAGAACTGGTTCAGACAGGCAACCGAGGACGTTGCAACATTCACACACAGCATTAAGTAGCTGCTACCAATGTATATCATCGAACTCTCTTTCAGTTGCTAACACTTCTCCATTATTTTGCTCTGTTAGTGCATAAAGTTACATGCTAAATTCATGCTTAAACAGTCTGATTATGCTGCTTCAGGATAACTTTCAACAATTTGTCCAGCATGCTCACCTTCCTCCATATTTTGTCATTTTGTTAGCCACTAATTGAACTGTAAGCGAGAAGTGTAGATTTTTGTTTGTGCTGACAACCAAGGAAACCCTTTTTTTCATGCTATCTATGCTTGTAAATATATGTTTGGTGAAACATTAATACGAGAGTACAAAGTGATTGAACTGTTTTTACACATCTCCTCCTTAGTTGTTGCAAATGCTATTATTGTTGTCCTACTAATTTACTCTGTTAGTTAGTTAGTATAATGTGATATTTTTTATTGTGACTTTTGTTCCATCCCACATATTGTGCCACAGCTTCATTCATTCATTCATTGTCTTGTGTTTGTGTAACTGTCTGTATCCTCAAATTCTTTACAAAAACTACACAAAAAAATCCAACACTTCACACAGCACTACTTCACACTCCACACATATGTGCCAAATTCTGATATTCATTTTTTCAAAAATGAACAATAACAATATCAGTTTAAATGAATCTCCTTATCACAACGAGCTGACAGTGTGTTACTAAAAACCAGCAATATCACCAACCTGCTTCAAACCTGCTTCAAACACTGATTTACTCCAGTGCTGCTTATAATTAATCTGTTTCCCAAAGACTAATTAAAATTGCGGCATTGTTATCTTTCCACTGGCTGCATGCCAGAGTTTTCCTCCATTTTTTTTTTCAAGCCAGATGGACAATGAGCTGTCCCGTGGAGAAAGATGATAAAAACTCCATGATGTCCTATGCGACAGCTCAGACTGGAGTTGCATATATGGCTCAGATGTGGAACAGATTCAGTGCCAGAATTTGTTTTCAAAGAAACAATGAAAACATTAAAAAATTTGCACAATGTACAGCAAACAGACCTGTGTCACACAGGAGGGACAGATAATCAGAATTAGGACACTTCCAGCTGCAGCGTGAATGTAGCCCACCATTTAGCAGCTCTCACCACAGCTGTTATGCAATACCTAGAAGGTTGTGTTATGTCATTCAGAAACTGTATCATCCCTTTAAACTGTGTCTCCAGGGTTGGAATAAAAGAGGGTTTGATTAGCTCCTTTAAAATACAACGAGTGATGCCCTCAATTCAGCAGCACCTCAATCTGTCACTTCCCTACCAGTCATGAGTTTAAAAAAATCCTTTGTTATTCCTTTTTACTTCCAACTACTATGTTCCACACATGCAGGATACCTGACAAGAAAAAATATCCACAGATAAACTAGTTCAAATACCAAATAGCTAACTGCCATTTTTTTCTTTAATGACTTTTGCTAATTGCTGATAATCACCCATCCATGTGTCCTTGGTGCTAAATTAAGCTCTAACAAGGGAACTACAAAGGATGCTCTGGGTAAAAAAGTATCAGTGTAAAGCACCAGTTGTAAAATAAAAGGTGGAGGCATCCATGACTTCACTGTTTGCACCTTATGTTTACCTAAATGAGTCCAACTGGACACATTTTAAATTTTAATTGTGGTAGTTAGCTCTTTTTAAAGTTTCTGTGCAGGATTTTAGAGATGCAAAAACTTTTTATTGGTATCAATTTGCATTTAAACTGTGTAATTTAATTTTGAAGACAGACAAAGAAAAGCTTGCATAAAGCCCACGGGTAGACAGTGAACATCTTGAGGACTAACTATTACTACTATCTTCTGTTTTTGATTTATTTCCAGGCGATGTTATGGTCAGAAGGATCTTCAGATCCAGGTCACAGGCTTCACTCACCTTTGCTCCTCAGGAGTTATTAGAAGCACCTGTGTTGTTTCTCCTCAGCTGATGGCAATCAGACCAACTGAGAGGTTATGAGGAGGCTGGTGTTTCCTTGATCAGTTGGTTGTTTATTTTCATCAGTTGACTCTCTGTGTTTGTGTGTTTGGGTTGAGATTGTTTTAAAAGGGTTTTTCTTTATGTTAAAGTTTGTGAGATTTCTTCTCGTTCTTCCAGCCTCCATCCCTTTATCACATCGTGACCTTCCTTCCAGAGACAGCGCTGATTGTTTGGGTTCAAATTTTTGTTTGTCTGTCGTTTTAATAAAATTAATGGTTAGATCTGTTAAATTACATTCTCACAACCACCTTTTAGAACCCGAGGAGCCCATTTATGCTTCAACATTGTTTCTCTGTCATCTGCAGTGCTTTCTGTTAGTTTCCCAAACAGCGACCCCCGCCTCCCAGGTTCTGTTCAGGGAGAAGTAACAGCAACTTATGATTATTTTTTGCAAGAAACTAGTCAGCCAATTATTTTTTAAATTTCAAGCTATTAAAATGACAACAGTAGTGAAATGTTCAAAACAGTTTGCCAGAACTCAAGGTGATGTCTTCAAACTACTCGTTTTATCTAACCAGCAGTCTGAAACCCAAGACATCCAACGTTCAATGATAACCCAGAGAAAAACATCAAACCTGAGGAGCCTAAAGGGATTTTTTTTTCTTCATAAACAATCAAAATAATTAATCATTTATTACTTTTCTGATCTTCTGCTTATTATTTCAACAAAAGTAACATACAGTTCATCCCCCCCGGCAACAATCTTCTCTTTCCCCATTTTCTTACAGTCGCTGCCATCCATTGGACTCATCAAACTTTCAGAAGTGTTTAAAATATTCAAGTGCTCAAAGGTTTGTGCCGGAAGAAAAACAAGGAGACTGCTGTGCCCTGAGCACCTGGCGAAACTGTGCCATCCTCATATATCTGGGTCACATGGCTAAAACTCCCTTGGTGGCCACTATATAAAACACAAGAATAGCTGCGTTACACAGTACATTATGACAGTGCTCCCGAATGAACTGCAACCAAATGAACTGCAAAAGGTGGTAAAAAAATGTTACAAGAGTTTCTATTAAAAACAGATCTATGATACATTTCTAAGTTACAAATTAGGTCAGTTTTTGCATCAAACTTATTGAAACCAGTTTGTTACTGTATTTTTTTTGTTAACAATACTGTCAAAAATTACATGCAATATATAAAAAAAAAAAAAAATCCCAGTGCACACTATGTGCTAATTAATTTTTTGTCTGCTCCCACAGTATCTATTGATCAATGTGAGAGAGCGGAGTACACACACATTGCATGCCTGCGGCTCACATTCTTCCTTCTCTCCTCTTTGTGAAAACACACAATTAAGTGTCGGTGAGCCTGTGAGTGAGAGAGAGAGAAAGAGAGAGAGAGAGCGCGAAATCTGACAAGTGAGTATGAGCGAAAGAGACAGGCAGAGATGGAAGTGCTGTTCTGTGAGTGTGAAACTGAGAGGGTTTTTTTTTCTTTTCCTTAAGAAAATCCATCTGTCAGGCTGGTGGTCATCACATTTATGCCCCCCCTTCTCCAAATTCAAAAACTATATTCCTAATCACTAAGTAGGATTGTGTTTTTCATAACTCTGCTCAAGAAATGAGACTTGTTCAGTTCGTGCTTTAATATAGTAATAATAATAATAAACTACTGAGCTATATGTAAGGCAACCTGACATGTAGTGTAGCCTGTATTATATAACAACAAACTGAATACAAATCTTTATGTTTTAAAGCATTACAACATCCCTGTATTGCATAATGGAAATAAAAAGTCTGCACTTGTGTTGTGCCACCATGAGAATTCAACATATATGATTAAAATGGGAAACCTCTTTAAAATACTAGAGGATTTTTTTTATTTTTCTATCATTTTAACAAAAGAGGGGGCACTAAAATTTCATAATCTGGCATCAGGGAATCAATCTTTTAGGATGCATCCGCTGGGTGTTGTTACCAAAAAAACTATGATTTTATGTTATTGGAGAACCAAGAGCAGGAGATACATGGCAATTACTGTACAAAACTACAAAAAATCTATTCCAAATATTCTCTTCAGCTCTGAGGAGCAAGCAATTGCACTACTGCTGCTTGGGAAAAGTGTTGGGTATTGATTTTATGGAGCACAAGTTTAAAGAGTCAAATAACGCTTCCCAGTGCATCAGTGTGTCTTCACGTGTACTGTCCATGTATTGCAACTATCAGTCATTGTCAGTATGTAGCTTTAAGCCATATAACTGCACTATATTTGATTGAATTTTAATGCACACTCCTTTTTTCTCAAGCTTCTTATACCTATGTCTATTTCAGAAAAAGATTTTTTTTTTTTTTCTTGCAATTTCCCAAAATCCCCAGGAGAATGTGATTCTCTGTGCAGCATACATATTGTATAGCTAGAAAGAGTCATAATGATGGAGAGGTAAGTTTGAGAGTGAAGGCAGAACAAAGCCACGGGGAGATAGATGACTATTATAGCAGCATCCTCCACACATCCACAGAATAATCCTCAGTAAGCTCCTCTCTTACTGTCAATAGATGGTTTCTTATCAGTGACCATTTATCAGGAGTGAAAGATGAGGTTAAGATCCTTCACCGTCTCTTTTTTTCTGTATCAGAGTCTCTCCATGGGTAATGGTTAAAACCCACCAAAACACCATTAATCACTTCATCAGTGTTAGCTGTGTCAGATGTGGGTTTGCTTGTTTTAACGCAACATGTTAAAGGACTGCTGTTTATTTTCAAAAGAATGAGAAGCTAAAGGCTTTAGATTGAGTTTTAGGCAAAAAATTTGGAGTATGTTCTTTTCATGGTTTGAAATCAACTTATGGATTTCAAGTTGTTTCTAGAGTTTTTCAAAAATTGCAAAAGTGGAAAAACTTTGCTTGTATTCTCAAGCAAGCTCCATGTCTTTCCAAGTGTATTTCAGGAATGGAAACCAATGGACTTGAAGCAAACAGGAAATCTAATCTAACCAGCTATTCTGAGAGAAGAAGGCCATGAAAAGGTTCCCTCTTTGCCTTTTCACATGCCCAGATTCCCCTTTGTTCCCTCCAGCAATCACTGTTATCAAGCTTACTCGGGCCACCTGTGTCTAATTAGGCAAGAAGTAAACTATCAATTAGCTGGTCTATTTTTAATTTAGGCCTTGTCCAAACAGTAATAGGTAATTTTTTAAAAAAAACAGCTTTTTTAAATGCTTTTTGGCCTCATATGGACCCCCAAAGACAGTTTTAGGTCACTGAAAATGGATCTTTTTGAAAAGTCAGGGTAAAGCTATTCAGAAACTCTGTTAAAGGTACAGCCAAGAGGGTTAAATAAGGCCACTGAGGAGCCGACTGTCAGAGATGTGCTGTTGGTAGAAGCAGCTTGATGGTTGTTATTTCAGCTATTTTTCAGTGGATCCATCAATAAGAGTATATTTGAATAGCACTTTTCATGCATAGAAAATGTAACACAGTGTTTTATGCAATTAAACAATGAAATAACACCCCCACCATCCCTCTCCCCCCACACAAACACATAAACACACACAAACACAACTTTAGGATTAAAAGAAGCACTAAAATAAGAACGGCAAACAGGAGGTAGGAAACAAAAAACAAAACAAAAACATGAAACCAGAACTGAGGAAACTCTTTTAAAGAGGACCGCCTACACCAGGAACCAAAACCACAACCCAGACTAAAATAACACCTCCACAAAAACAACCCCAGCCCAAGAAGATGGACAAGGTGACAGCCCCCATGTGGATGACCCCTATGTGAAGAAACACCAGATGTGGGGGAAAAAAACTAGACAAATTAAGCAAATAAATTGAAATCAATTAAATAAAGCTCCAAATAGTAGATAAGAAGTAAATAAAAGGATAAGAGCACAAAAAAATAATATAGGGGGATATGTGTTTAAGTGAGAAAGAATAAAAATAAAATCTGAAGTGAAGTGTGAAAAGGAAATAACACACAAGATAAAATAAATAAATGAGTTAATAATACAATGATTCACCGACTAGTAAAACAGTATAACAGACAGAGGTTTGTAAGTAAATAAATAGTCGATAAATAAGTAGAGTTCAATTAAAAGAGACGAAAAAGACGAAAAAAAAATTAACACATCAACACTCTCTGCTGTTCTCAGGTCCTCAGAAAGGCTTCTGCACAGACAACAATTATAGCAATTATATTATTATATTATCACGTTTTTTTAAAAGTGTGTTTAATTTTTTACTTTTTCTTCCGCATTTCCAGTTTTGCATTCATTTTATCTTTCTGAACCTCACGACCAATAACCAAGAATTCACTTTTGTCCTTGTTGAACTGAAGAAAATTCTCTGCCATCTATGACTTATTATCAAAATACAGTTAAAAAGGGGCCTGAGTTCTGTTTTTATCTCATTTGCTCTACTTTTGTGTTTGTTTTTCTCCTGTTTCCTTGTCATTTTTGGTTAATAAAACCACTGTCTTTTTACATTTACTTCTATCTTCCTCTGCTTCCTTCCATTAAACATCTTTTTGATACCTCCAGCACAAGACAGCCACACTAAATTCTTTATCTTTGTAGCATTACTAGCGGTAAGGTTGCAAAAGCAAAAGGTCAGGATGGCTTTACGATAGGTCTCAAAGTAACAGTCTGCCCTTAACTATTTTCTCTGAGATCATTTGAAGCAACACTTTTGACACCACTCCGTGTACTTGCAAACAGCCCTCACTAACTTGAGAATGAGGGTGAGATTACAACCTGACTCTGAACTGCAGTTATTCTGCACACATTGTCCAAAATGTCACTTCCTCTTTCGTGGAGGGAAAAAAAAAAATCTCTGTGGCCTCACTTTTTGTGATTTGAAGCAGAAGTGCAGCTCCCACACATTGGTCTGTACTGCTCTGAACCTTCATTAAGAAAACTCTCACCATAACTGCCACCTAATCTCTTCTCCTCACCACCACCTACTTCCAACAGCTTTCTGCCATCTCACAGCAACATCGGGACGGTGCTCACTCCTCTTTCTTTTACATGCTCTGTCACGGAGGTTGAGGTCTTGCATAACACACCAAAATTCCCAATTTGCCTCGCTATTATGTTTTAGATTTTTATTCCTCTCTCTCTGCCCTCATTTTTTATTTGACTCCAGGTTCACTCAGTTAATCCTTTGTCTGTAACAATCTGTTCTGTGAGTGAAAAAGACATCCTTTTATGAACAACTGTTATAGAGCAAAAGGCAAAATGACCCATTTACTCGCAGCGACACCGTCTATAGACTTAAAGCCTATGTTTACCTATTCAGTTATTGAATCATTCAGTCTCTTTATTTCAATTATTGGGTTTTAAGCTTGTTTCTGCTGTTTGATTAATAAATGTTTGATATTTATTAATTATTCATAATCTTAACATCTATTTTTGATATTATAAGTTTTTAGTTGCCAGGTTTTCTGGGTAACAGTCCAATTTCACCCTGAGCTCCGGCATTGCTCTTGAATGATGACATTAGATCTCATCAGCACTGATAATTTTGGACTGATCTGAGAAAAATATGAGCAGTGAGTCAGAACAGGCCGACTGATGATTTCATGTGCTTTGGAGGGTCATCATGAGCTCCAAGAAATTTGCAAATATAATCTAACAGAAACAGTCAAAATCTTTTTACTTGACTATTATTGTGCCTTTTTTTCTAATGAGGGTGAGTGCTGTATTCACTGGTTTTGAGAATAATCGGTATCTTTTATGCTAAACTGCAACTTTATGCACTCAATGTCAGACATCCATGCTGTTTATTCTTCCTCTACTGTTGCTGCTACTGTTGGTGAAACCTGATATAAACTTTCTGCATTCTCTCAAAAAGTTGTCGACTAGCTGATTAATTCCTGAAGATAACATATTTTTTTACCCCATAACAACCATCAGTTCTCATCAAAAAGGTCTTAAATACAACTAGCAAAAGGATTACTGCTGTAGGTTGTGGATGAAATGGCAGAGTCCTTAACTGAGGCTGTTTATAGATGAATTGAGATCTGATTGGACTAAAACCTAGGCAAGCTAAATTCTAATTTCCATTTTGCAGTCAAACACTCAACTATACAGCCTTGTTTCTTTAATGTTCTTTAAAAAATAATTAAATTACAGTGTACTAAAGGTCTTCGATAAGCCAGTCTAACAGCAGTATATGATGAAAACAAGTTTTAGACTGTCAATGCATGAAAGCAGCACTGCTTTGTATCTTGCAGTAATGTGGATATCAAAGCTGTACATTTGTTTTTTGTCAAGTATATAAGTATGAACAACACCATTGTTCAGGTTAGAATAACCCAGATGGTCCAAAGACTAGAGAAGCAGCAGGGAAAAAGAAGAAACAGCTCACCTGTAGAAGTAGGAGCAGCCTCGCACTGTGTTGTGGCTGAAATATTCCTGGGTTTTCTCGTTGCCAAAATCCTCCAGAGGATCAGACCACAGCAGGTCACACATGGGTCCAAAAGCCGGCGGCTCCTTGAACCGATCCAACTTCACATAAAGACGCAGAAATGTAGGCTATTAAAAACTGCGCAAACACAACCAACCAGCGAACAGTCAGACCTGGGAGTGCAGTGTTACCTTTTTAATGTCATCTAAGGTGTGTACTTCAGGTGAGAGTCCACCGTGGACACACAGAAACTGTTGGTTCATGAGCGCAGCCAGAGGAAGGCAGTCAAACGCATCCATACACGAGTCATACACCTGCTCTGAGTACTTGATTTTACCTGACAGGAGACAAACAAATGTAAACACATAAGATGAATACAACATATTGGGATGTTACTGTGAGTCACTTTTGATATAGAAACCACAAAATTGCAAAACTATTCCATTTGAAAAATATTTAGAATAGAAATGAGCTGATGAGTACTTTACTTGGAACATGTAAAGTGACAGAAAAACTGTTTGCAGAACACATGTAGGATGTACCGAAATAAATTAAAACACTTTTTTAATTATTACAAGTACATGTTTTGCTGTCAGTTCTAAATTTTTAATTGCTCATAGACAATTTTATCCCCCTCTCTTCTTTTCTTTTTCAAGTTTTTTTTTTTTTGCTGTCATACAAAATTAACCGTCCTAACAGGCAGTTACATTAATTTTAATCTTTACCAAAAGTGCTCCTGGCTACACGTGACATTATCAAGACAGAGGGGGAGAAAAAAAAATCACAATATAATAAACACTGAGAGCTACTCACATTCTTGTTTGAAGGTGAAATATTCTGTCAAATGTCTACATTCATGATTTCCACGAAGTAAAAATAGTGTCTTTGGATAGAGGATTTTCAACGACCAGAGGTATAAAACACACTGTTAAAAAAACAAAGACACAAAAAACTTGTTATTTCATGCAAAAAGCTGCAAAAATCTTACAAAAAAAGGTATCTGCAGTTTTTTTTCCCCTCATGTATTACATTACAATAGTCTAAAGGTTTTACCTCTATACTGAAGTAGCCACGGTCAACGTAGTCCCCAAGGAACAGGTACCGTGTTGTGGCTGGTGATCCTCCCACCTCAAACAGCTTCATAAGATCAAAGAATTGCCCATGGATGTCACCACACACTGCAAACAACCAAAGCACAGCAAACGGCATGGAATCAAAGCATTGAAATTAATACCTATCTACCTTTTTTGCAAACACATTGTATTCATGACAGCCATGTGTTATCATCTGCTCATTTTGTTAAGTCCATGCAGTTAAATAACTAATATCAATTGCAATGTTATCAACATTGCATATTTAATTACAAGTATATTCAAAGTGCTTTACGCTGAAAGACAAAATCTAAAAACACAGGTGTAAACAGGAGAACTAATATAAGAACATAAGAACATCAGCTTTAGTAAAATAAAGACACTAAACCATTTAAGCGTACAGCTGTCGTACATCAGACAACCACACAAACCATCCAACTGCATCAACACCCCTGCTTTATCACATAGCTGCACATGTAACAAACCGTACACGAAACAAGTGCTATTGACTGATGTGTAAGTTTATCCAGATGTGTAATGCCTGCAGTTTTAAGGACAACCCGAGATCCACTTCTCTTATTTATCAGCCTGAAGGTTTAAAGACGGAAAAAGAGAGACAGTAGAAAACATTCTGGCACGATCTCGTTGCAGAGCAGCACACTTTGTATCAGAGGTTTGCGTCTTCTTCTACTGCTCACAGGTTAACTTTATAAATAGACGAACAAATAGGCAGCAGCCGCATGGAGATGCTACAGTTTGTGTTCATATCTGTATCTCAACAGTCTCAAAACTTTATATTTGATAAATGTGATGGTGTTTTGTAACCATGTTATGTAACCATACACACCAGCATAAGTAACATGATGTTAACATTAGGAAACCAGTTTTATGCTAGTTTAAAAACATATTACAGCTATTTTGCATGTCCACATTTCTTCATCATCACAGTGGATCAGTGTAAAGAGAAGAGCTGTTCTGATACCATTTTCCTTTCTGATACCGATTCTGATACCTGAACTTTGGGTATACACCGAAAAATCATCCAATACAATATAAATATTGCTGTTTTTTTAGCAGGTGCATACCATTGAAGATGTGTGGATGTTATGTTGTGGATGTGCTTGAGGTTTCATGTGTCACTTTGGGGATATTTTGGCTACTTGTGTAGTAAAATATCTGCTAAGTTACATACAGCTGCAGGGACACTGCTGGGAAGCAGCAGGGTCCCATTTCTGATAAATTACTTGCTATCTGATCGATGTAGAGACTCTTCTACTCACTGATACCCAATCCAGCATATTAGGCAGCACGGAGGCCGATACCATAACACTGGTGTACAACAGGCTAAACCTCCCACAATACTGAACAGATACTAAAATTGTCACTAAGAAAATAAACGTTTCTTATTTACTGCTTCATATTTGGCCTTCCTCAAATGTCAGCGAGTTGTGTCAGGAAGAAACCAAATGGACTTAAACTCGGTGGATTATCAGAGCAGGTTATGAATTAAGAGATAATGTTACTTTATATATGTATATTCCTGCAGCAAGAGTATACCGTCAACTTAATCGGCAGTTAGAGCTGCAGCTATTAAAACGCACTTTATGTAATTCCTGCCACTAGAGGTCTCCCTATCAAAACAATAACAAGAAAAGACGTAGTTTGATGACTTTGTAAATTTGTTTAGAATTTTTTTTTCATCGGTAAATAACCGTTATTGCAGATGAAAATCTATGACTGATTTAGGCTGAAACGTTTACAGACAAAGTATTGTACTAAAGTTTAATTCATATTGTGTTCAGTCACATTCGCCAGTTTCCTTCCTCGCTCTTAGACTAGTGCTTCCCCACAGTTAGCGACAGAGGTCAAACCGAAATGCAGCATTACCTTAAATATAAATAGGAATTTTTCTTGTTTAGAACACTAATAGAAAAATTTGGGGCAATGTTAGTTCACAATTCAAAAAAATACCTCGCAGGGATAATCTTTTCTAGATATTTTAAAATGCATGATGTATGTTGCTACACACTGTGCATTAAATTAGCGCTTGGGTTTGATAATATAATGGTTTAAATTTCTCCTGGCTCTTGGTTGTCATCCTGTTGAGGTATTTCTGTGGTTTTAGGCTGAAAGGCTTTTGTCCACAGCAGAGAAATATGATGCTCTCCCCTCAAAGATGTAGAAAAAGCTCAGACCCGCAGGGAGATGCACACTTTTTTCACAGCGAACTCTATGGTTCTGAGCAATCCTACATCTCATTTCCTCACTGCCTTCAATTTTTCATTATCATCTTCCTCTGTCTCTTTCTCTCCTACTCATCCTCCATCTCCTCTCTCTTCTCTGTCTCCCCTATCAGCTCCACAGTGGCCTTCGCCCACTCAAAGCTTAGAGCAATGTGAGTGGGAGACTGCTTGTGTGACTAAAGCAATCAAACACACACATGCGCGCATACATACACGCGCATACACAAACACCCACAGATCACATCCAACTCAAGTAAGGATTCACAAGTGCATAACCACCTCATAATATATGACTACACACACACACACAGACAGCTGCAGAGACACAACTCGTCTCACAAAGATATAAAACAGACCTCCACACTTACACATGCCCGTACATAATACTCAGTTCACCATCCATATTTCATGCTTAATACATAAAGCCTCCATTTTCCTGACGAGGGCAGGATGAGGAGCATGAGCTTTCTCCTTAAGTCAATGTACATTTCATCACATTGTCACCTTTGCATCGGCTCAACTCTGAGCTTGTTTTTAAGAAAGAAAATTATGGTAATTGCATATATTTAATGTAACAGTTTTGGGTAAAGCCAAATGGCATGCTAAAAATAACCAGAAAATATCATTGTGGTCTTTGATGCATCAATATTAAGTGTCAAATGGGTCAAAGTATTTATTTGGATTAAAAGAATACAGTGAAAAAAGACAATGATGTGAGGAGTTTAAGATTCAGCTTGGTCTGCTCTATACTTAGTCAGCTCTTTTAATGAAGGAAAAAAGTCTCTTGGTTAACTTCTCTTAATGAAAAACTGATAAAAACAGACTGTGCCAGATTTAGACTTACTCATGTGTTAAAAAAAAATAAAAAAAATAAGAGGCACTGGAGTTTGATAACAAGGAGAAACAAATATTATCCTCTGACAAATGGAGATGTGTTCAGCAATTCATTCTTTTCTTCTTTACTCTGACATACTTTTTTACATTCATGTATGCTATTAAATTAAAGATGTTACACCCATTTTCCAACTAAACAACCAGAGTTTTAAAACTCCGATTTTTTTTCATGCTGGTGTTTTTCCTCAGTTAAGTTACATGTGTTGGGCAGGATTACTTTGAGTCAGAGTTCAGCTAATTCAGTTGACTTAAAAAGATCCAGTAATACTTTGTTTAGATTCTGTTTAGACTGCAATTTTTCGACATTAATTGGAAAGCTTCATCTAAAACCGACCAATGACTTAGTCTTTGAGGAGAGGACTCAAAATGAGAAATGGTCTCTCTGAAATATTGTTGGCCTATTTTACTTGACAGGAAAATGATGATTCTACCAGAAAGTGACAGTTTCCTGTGGGAAGATTTTACATTCTTGAAGATTCTTATTATCTGTGTTTCATCTTTGCTTGAGCTTCATTCAGATACCTTGTTTATTTCTGTACTACAGGTACAAACAGTAGCGTTGTCAGTCCACATCATCATTTCCTCTTAAGTCTTTTTTCCCAGTTTCATCCTCTCATCTAGACTCTCTCTCTCTTCACAGGAATTAAACCACAAAGCACAGTTTTCATAAAACTCATACATATGGTCCAGATATTCATGTATCACCTCAGGACAAACTGTACTAACTTTGATAACTATTCAGTTTTTTCAACTAGCATCACCATCAGGTCAAAATGTGGTTTTATGGGCAAATACCTGCAAAATGAATGATATCAACTTAAAAACTACTTTGTTTAGTGCTAAGCTAATTAATATATACAAACACGTTTTGCTAATGCTAACACTGACACATTTGGGCCAAGTAGCTACATTACAGTCAGATTAAGCAGTGTGGTAGAGGTCATTCTTTCTCAACATGTTGTCTTGTGATGTGGACTGTAACTTAAACAATCTCTGTATTTTTCACCTTCAAGGTTTTGATTAAAACAGTCTGCTTCTCAAAAAACAATGAGAAAGCCTGGGTGAAACTCTCCTGATTGATACAAATGGGCGGAAAAACATAACGGGAACACCTCTCATTATAATGCAATGTAATTAATCAGCAGCACAAACTACAGCCTCCTAATGACCGATTCAAAAACTGAAAGAATATGCAATTATTACAGGACTGCTGTATTAGGTATTGGTATCAGCTTGGTGTGAAATTCCTTATCTTTAGCAATGCCACATTTGGAGAATAAAACATTTAAAAGCTAATGTATATTTTGCCTACTGTAGATTATGTGAAGAATAGGCAGGTCCAAACATTTTCAAGCTGAGGGAGAGGCTAGCAGTAATATGATTCAGGCCTCATGCCATATTAAATCTGATCAGGTGAAATACTTTGAATCTGTATGCTAACTCATTAGATTTCCTGGTGTGCTGTTCTGCAGCCGACTAGAAGTGCAGCAGGGCATGCACAGGGTAAATGTCTTTAACAACTTATTACCTGTGACTGGTGCCTCGATGTCCAGGATAGTTTTCTCCTGACGCAGGATAGCTGCTCCCTCATTGATGATTCGAAGTGCCACTGCCTCCTCTACACGGCCCTCCTTGGTCAGATGGGCCTTCAGGAGATCCACACGAGGTTTTCCTTCGCAGTCAAACACTTCCTTCAATGTAAGGCGGTGGCTCAGGGGGAAGGGGACAGCTGAGGACAGATGCAAGCACATTGTGACATTTAAGCTGGGGACATTACAGTAACCAAGGCTACTGTTAATGCCATCAAGGATACATTTCTTGACTCTATAATAACAGTGGCAAGGACAACATATCATCAAGATATTCATGTAGAAATCCAGCTGGAAAAAAAACCCTATACATGTTTTGCCTGCAGGCATTATTGTTCTTGCTGCATCCATCCATCTTTGTTGACTGACAGTATATGCAAATCTTTAGCACGAAAACCATCTAATAAAGATGCATTTGATAGATATGCGGAGGGAAAATAAATTATGAGAAGCCATTTGCAGATTTCAATTAAAGGGGAAACAGAATTATCTTGATTTATTCAGAAATATGCATTGTGATGTCAACCATTATTATTCCTCACAAACGTTTAGGCTTCATTTACTACAATTTTTTTTCCCTTAGGTGCATTTTACTCATATGCAGCGTTTCTGCTGTGTCTACAATATGTTCCTATATACTGTTACAGTACATTCCTGTAAATCAGCAATGCATATTTATGAGGCAAACAACTAAATACAATTTACCGCATATACATTTAATTCTATGTATAAATTACATTACATTGTGGAATGACAGCATAAACACAGAAAGTAAAAGCTTCACATGTCCTTGGTTATATTGTCAACTCTACTTTAATATGTGTAAACCCCAGCAGGCAAGATCAGTAGCTGGAACAGATTGACACAAAGAGTCCAAAGTCAGTTATTAACAGTTTTTCTAGTACAGATGTGTGGTTACTTGCTAAGTATTTTCTGAGTGCTGGATAAAACTCAGCTAACATCTGAGCACTCTATTTAGCACTCTCCCTGGACTCCTAAAGCCCATGGCCATTAAACTGCACAAGTCACCTACCCAACAGACAGCCTGAAAAACTGTGAAATCCAACCACAGATCATTACTTCAGTGGCAGCAAAGGTTATTCATTAGATCTGGTGCTGATCTGTGTGTGCTATCACTGCGAGCCGTCCTGGCTCCATGTTGTGACATTAATCTACAGATCATCTGGCTTAGCACAGAAAACTCTTTCTAAGTGTCGAAGCTGTGAATAATTCAGAGGAAAAAAAAATAAGTCCCATGAAGTCCAGTTGCAAAATTCAGTGGAATAGCCACAAAAGTCATACTTTGTGTACTTGTACTTTTCTACTGTGGTCAGTGACCTATTGCAATATGAGTGTGTTGAGTTGTAACTCAGGTGCAAGCTGGGTGTAGATAAAGTACTAAATGCTATTGTAAGCTACCTGTGATGGATCCTGTAATTGTGACCTCTTTGGTTATCAAAGAATTTTCCCCTTCAGTGAGGTGTGAGGCTTTTTTTCGTTGTTTGTGACAATACCTGCCATATTGGTGACTTCTGAGCGCTCATTTAGCTAAAAACTCTTTTTGAATTTGAGGAGTTTAGTGAGTAAGACAGAGAGCTTGAGTTAACTGGTTATATCATGCATTCAGAATGAGTAGAGAAGATGAGGGAGCCGATTAAGGACGACCTTGCAGTGCACAAAACTGGCAGAATAATGTTCAGACGTGAGGTCAACAACAAACTTACCTATTTACTATTAGTTAGACTTATGGCTGTAACCCACTGTGCAGGGGAGAACATCACCAGCTACTGCCTCCTAAAAACAAAGTGATGTGCGTTTGTGCAAAAACTTTGTCAAACCCATTTTTGCTTTGATGTATTTGTTTACTGGCTGCAGCTACTTTGGAGTTTACATCTATACTTTGTTTGCCTTTGTTTTTAAAGTAGTGAGTTTTTAATAGTAATGCAACCTTAAATCTGTGCCGTATTGATGGTTCTCTTTATTTATTGTTGGCCTTTTTTATGTAATCACCTGAGTTTTCTCATCTTTTCTGATAATTAACTGAGGAAGAAGGTTGAATATTTATGACTGTTAATCAGTTGTATGCACAGGCTGCACAAAGCCATCTGACAAGGAATTTCTTGCTGACAATGGGGCTCAAACCCATAAATTATTGCATTTCATAGAAGAGTACATTACATAGTATGTAGCATAATGGACAACATCACAACACTTCGCTTTCAAATAATGACCTACTTTTATAATTTTAACCTAAGTCCATTTTTGCACAAGTGGGTTTACTTTAACTTCAGTGAAATTTCTTTAAACCAACAGTACTTGAACAAATTATTCTAGCACTCTTTCTATCCCTGCACATATGTACACATACCGCATGCTGTCAGCAGTAGTATATTCAGGAGTAAGGGTATGCTTGCCAGATTTGTGCAGTGCATAGCAAACAGGGCCACTCAGCAGTGCCAAGTGAAGAGACGACAAAAAAAGCTCAGACTTAAACTGAACATGATCAACATGCTCTTTAATAATGAATGCTTGACTAGAAAAATCTCAAAGTCGCTGCTCCTGGGATAATGAGGCGAGCCCCGGCGAGTGAATTTAATGGGACTAAAATTTTTCACAGTGTGCAGTGTGTATCTGTGATGGTGATGTGTGCTTTGACACTTTACCAGCTAGGACAAACTCAGCACAGTCATCACTCAAGTTTGGGTTAAAGTCAGTGCGCATTAATGAATGCAGTGTTTTTCTTTGATCTTTGGCATGCATTTAATGCATTAACATGCATTAAAAAAAGGGGATGCTAAAATCAAAGTCACAAACTGTTCTTTTAACTAAGTTTACTTCTTGATGCATAATACTTTTATTTTTCAAAGTGCTAGCACTTTTCTAACATTAAAATGAAAGAAAATGGGATCAAATGTAGTTTTTTGAAGCAGTATGGAGCAGGATTAAGCCCACTGATATAAAAAAAAAAATTGAAAAAGCAATCCAGATACTCCACAAACGCTCTTCCACAATGCATTTCAGAGACACACGCACATGTGTAGACGCAGATATACTTGCACACTGATATACAGTGGATGTATGATGAGATAAAATGAGATGAAAAGCTGACTTCTGCTCAGCACCCGAGCAGAGTTGAACTATGAAATACTGTATGTTGCCGGGCAACAGCAGCAGCAGCAGCAGCAGCAGCAGCTGACTGTTGGAGTACAGCCAGTACCGCCACGGAAAACTGCAATTTGCATCGAAGGGTTCACATAGATGCTGTCGAAAATGCTCATGCAGCAGACATGCGTCAAAATTTTCCGATCACATCGAGGAGACTTTGTACGAGTCTGTAATGTAAACCTTATTATGCCGAAGCACATCCTCATGAGGGCAGCTTCTCCATTCTGCAAGCTCGAAAAAAAATAAAGTGTGTTGTAGATTTGTGTTGCTAATGAGCAACCCTGGGTTCAGTCAGGAAACGCTGAATGGCTTCATCTGATTGGACTAACAAGACAGTGTGCATTTATAAGAGGTCCAATTAACATACACAGACCCAAATGCCAAGCTTTTAGCATAATGTCATGAGAGTCTTGTTGCTTTTTTTTTCATGCACACTCTGCAGCTCCTTCAGCTACAGTCTGCTTCATGTGATGTTTAAAGGGTTATGTACCTCCTTACTATGTGCAAAGTGTAGATAAAAGCAGATGTACCGTGCCAGCTATTGCTCCATCATATTCATTAATAAACTATCTATGTTAGCATAAGTGTTGTTGGAACCAATTTGCGTGTTGCCGCTGAAAGCTGAAGTGAACATTTCAGCCTGTGGCTTTTTGTTTTTTAAGCAGGCATATTATCTCTCGGTGCAACCCCTCTCATATTGTTGCATAATTATTTATTTAACTATTAGTGACTTTAAGCAATGGATGAAACAGTTACAGATTTACATAATGCATTTCATTCAAAACACATCAACAGTGTCTGTCTATAAAATTAGGACAAATATCAATATCCAAGTCAATAGCATGAAGGAAATTATTTTCTGAGGTGCTATAATAAAGTAAGTTAGTTCACAGGTGTACTTAAGGCCTCATCCCTGAAATAACTGACCTAAATATGCCCACAGCACAGTGGTGACAGTGCTGTGGAAAACAAACCGCACAGACCAGCAGTATACTGTATCTTAGGTGATGTTCTGTCAGGTTAAAACATGCTGAAGAAAAGAGAACCAATGAAAAACTTGCTGAGGGTTAAGTCAGAGATATGAAAAAAACAGTCAGCGATATAAATAACTCGGTTTGCTTGTAGTATCAGTGCTCTCTCGTTTGCTACATGCACCACATTGAATACTTGTAAGAAATGTCAGTCTCAGCTCATCAAAATCACCAGTGTCTCAACAGCTGCTTTTGATCACCTGAAGGAGGCATGAGTTGGTTTCTTCCATCTCATTTTCCACTTTTTAGTCTTTTGGGGGCTGGGAAAAAAATAGGTTTTTACTATTTTTTTCAAAGTAGAATACAGAAAAAGGAGATACAATGGGACGATAAAACTGACAAAGGAATACTCATGTTAGTCAAGCCACATCTCCCCTCTCCAGCAAACTAAGATTCGATACAACCGTAACAGCATCTGAGCACCAACAAGGCAAATGAGTTTGATTGAATGAAGCTCAAAGATTAAATTATTAGGGATTCTGAATCACAGATGAAGCTATTGAGGAATGTTTCTGAATAACGCAGATTGAGACCATGTGATTAGCAAAAATGAAACCAAAATATATGATTTTTTTATCAACCAGGAAAAACAGCTTTGAGTGTTTCACACCTTGAATCCCAGATGTTACATGACCATGTTACAAAAGCAAAAACCTGAGTCAGAAGTTTTGGGCAAGCATGCTTTTGCTCTGGTGAACCTTTATGTTTCATATATTTTTGAACGCCTGAATGTCAGTAAATAACCACAACAGTTACAGTGGTTTGTGAGTGGCAACGTGGTTCTCTTTTTTATGGACATTATGGTTGAAAAATGAGTGAAAGTGCAGGAATCCGATGCACTACTTTGACAGAATATGCAAGTAAAAACAATGAACTTCATGTGCGATAACAAGGCAAATATAGTAGGATGTGTCAGCAGCATGGTGATGGGGATGAGTTTCAAAATTTGATATGCACAGTTTTTATTTCGTTCAACTTCAATATCAGTTTGTGATGAGAAATATTCACAGGTGATTGTCCTTGTTTAATTTGTCACACTAATGAAACGCTCCAGTAAAAATGAGTCTGAAAAAAGATGAGTAAATAAAGCTTTTTTCTCATGCAACAACTTATACATATATGTCTCTAGTTGCGCCTGCAGTCATTGTCACATGAGTGTATCTCACAGTGGTAGATTACTCCGTGTTTGTACAACTCTGTAGCCTAAAGGACAAAGTTGTTAATGCTGACTGAGCTGCTTGGCCATTGCGATTTATACACTGAATGTGAATATATTCAGGCACAGTGCTGACTGTGAGCTGATCCATGGTCAAAATGAGCAGGGCTAAATGAGTTATGGCACAACAGCGAGCACTTCATCATCCTCCATTGATCCAAGTTGCATCCACACTAATTCTCTCACAGAGGAGCCTTCTCCACATCCACTGATGTGGCTGTTGGGATTCCTTATAGACTTTTTTTTTGTTTTTTGAATTAAATTAAACATGACTCACTCCTGGTGAAATACACCCCATTAAATGTCAATTTCATGCCCTCTTCCACTGGCCCCGTCAAAGCCTGTGAAATCCTGCTGCATCACTGCCCCAGCTTCTACCACAAGCTCGGCAATTCAGCTGTTTGTTTTCCGTCTTCCCTCCTTTTCATGCCTACCCGAGCCGAGGCACATACAGTCAAATCGTGACAGCAAAGATTAAAATAGAAATAAATGCGTGCAATATATACATATATAGATATATTTAATAAATCCATATTTTTCAGTGCACTGCTGTTGCTTCCCAGCTCTGTGCCCGCTCTTCGTGGGGGCTGTGCAGCAAAGAAAACCGGATTGTTTATCAACATCAAAGCTCCAGCAGCCCACTATCATCACCGTGAACACAACTTGACGGCCGCATACACGCCGTTAATGCACGACATGAAAATAAAGGCCATATTCTGCCAGTCCACACGGAGCTAAACACTTGAGATGTTATGTAATATTTACAGCCATAACCAAACGCAAAAATGTAGGCTAACTTACATTTCACCATCCGATCGGTGGCGTTTAAGACGATGTCAGCGTTAGACATCTTCATGGGCAGTTGCTGTCTTCGTGGCTAAAGCGTTTTCTCTCCCTTCTTTAGGATCTACTCTCAGTATTTGCTGGCGAAATGCGACTGATGCTGTGGCATCACTTAGATGTTGCGCCCCCTCCGTGCGTCGGTGCTGCGCCAGGTAGGACTGCTGCTCCCCAGGCAGACAGGGATGGATGCTGGATGCTGTAGGAGCTGCTGCTGCTGCTGCTGCTGTGCTAAGCTGTTAATGTGGGGGAGGATGCGCGGAGTGAGTGAGTGAGAAAGAGAGAGAGAGAGAGGGAGAGAGAGAGAGAGAAAAAAAAAATGTGCACTATCCCGACATGGCGGTGGAGGGAACTCCCACGCAAATGTTTCACGGGACTGCCTGATGCTGCCATCAGATGGAGGCTGAGACGGGGTTGCCCCCATGCACGCTTAGCGCGCCATGTTTCGGTATTCTCGAAATTTCGCTACGCCTGAAGATGAGAGCGCACGGGCCTTGACTGAAATCATAACTTTCATGATAACGAGACAGGTTCGTTTTGATTGCGCGCGCCTTCGCACGCGAACATTGCAGGCAGTTGGGTTGTTGCAATGATAGCAGATAAATTTCACTTGGTGGCGACAAAACATTAGAGTTTGTGCAAACTAAGACCCTCAAACTGGCAGTCTTACACACAATTTTAGAAAAGATTTTAATTTTGAATTTAAAGATGCAATGATGTGACATTTTTGTGCCCAAGGAAAAGTCAATGGATTGGCCACCTTTTTAGGTTAAACTAAACTTGGCATACATCAAAATAGCATTACTTAGCCTACTTGATAGCTACATTTGAACCTGTCTGCTGCAAAATTAAAGCTTGATTTTAAAAGGCTAATAATTTGTTAATTAAATCTACTGAACATATTTTGCCTCAGTGAGCTCCACGAAATGTGTGGGAATAGAATGAGAAAAATTCTTGTTCAAAAATATTTATAGTCTACTTTGAATCAAAATATTCTCATCCCTGAGCATGGACTGCAAGGCTAATGCCTGAATGGTGCCACCTCACTTTTCATTCAGCGGCTCCTAAAGTCATTAATACCAACCTTACACATTTAATCTGGAGAACTCTGATATACACTAAAGCCACTAGCGTCCTTTTATTTAACCAAGTAAATGTTGTTATGGAATATCACAGCAATAGGAGATATAAAAACATGGTATGAAATAGATACAGTCAAAACCGCTAGAGACATGAAACTGTTTAAAATGAGCAAAATATCAGGAAAACCTATGAAAATACTGAGTCACACTCATATATAGCAGTTTGAGGATGGCTGTTTTCACTTAGAGAATCCAAATTTCATAGCACTGAATTTATCTGTAAATATCACTGAGCACAGCTCTGTGTCTGTTGTAGTTCCTACTGATAACATATAGAGGCAGGTGACATTTACTCCATGGTAACATCCATGCCTTTTTTAAATGTTTATGGAATATAGTATATTGCATTTCAAATTAAACAATTTTCTGCCAAGCCATCATCTTGTGCTTGTATATCCCTTTTTTATGTTTTTCTCAGATTTAAATATAAGCACTTTGTGTATAATTAGAGAAAGTGTATTTTTAAAATGTTGTTTCAGTTTCTTTTGCTCAACAGTCTCTGTAAACTAAATTACATTTATGATAGCTTTTTTGTTTAATTTCAATGCATAGTTTGAAAATAAACTTACAAATATATAGACTAAGCAACTTCTTCTTTCTGAATTCTTTGTGTCACATAACCTACAGGTAAAATTTGTATGCTTCTGCAAATAAACTTTTTTATTCCTACAGCAAACTTTTCAAACCAAACTGTCATTATGTGGCGGTAGAAGTGAAAATCTATGCATTTATTTTAGCTTTCCAGCAAATAATTGTTTCATATTAAAGGAAATGCTTCATTACCTCATATCACCCTGTAACTGCATGGCTCACTATCTGACTGAATCGGAGACTTTATCATCATTATATTAATTACCACTTTCAGCAGCATGACCACTGCTCTGAAACATAAGAATGACTCATTTCAGTGCTTGTGATGTTCGGTGGCTTTTCATCTTTATTATTGCTCCAGGCAATTAAAGCTTTGCTCACAACTGGTGCTCTTGTTAGGAGCTTTGAAAAGTTAAAATGTAAAGTGCATTTTTAGAAGTACTGCAGTCTTTCCTTCCTGCTCTTGTTAAATTCGATCTCAACCATGTTATGTAAAATCATCCTTTGTGATAAAATAAAGATGTTTGACGTTTGTGAGTTGGTGTTTAAACACATGCGATACATGATTACACACTGGAGACATTAAGAAATATGCAATTCATCACAGGAAAAAACACATACAGAGTTGGGTTATTAGTAAAACAGTGAATGAAAGCAGTTCTATGTGCCTGGTTCATAATTAATTATTAAAGACTTTCTAGTACAATGTGATGTTAGTATGCTGTAGACTTACATCAGAGTTCATAAAAGGTACAGTGTTGTACCCTGTTTAGAGGATACATAGTGTAAAGCCAAGAAGAAGATGCTGGATGCTGGATAATATGGGCAGCATCTGAACACAGGATATTTTTTGGTGCATGAGAAATACACTTATACAGTGCAGTTAAAAAAAAACAAAATGCTCACCAAAGCTATGCATATAGTGATGCAGTGTTATGGACCTAATGTAGAATTAATAACGACTGAAAATTGTATCTTTAATTGAAAAGTTTACTTTTAGATTCCTGTTACTGCCCGGAATTTATTTCTGAGATGTATGCACATAAAACACACTACAACTGTTACTAAATACATACAAATAAATAAGAACCACATATTAAATATATTCAATGGCAAAAATGTATCTTGGATGCATTGACATTTTGGTAAAATCCAAATGAATACTGCTGATGTTAGCATGCCTGCAGATCTTTGACATTTTAAATCATAAGCAGTGACGTCCATCTCTGGCTGAGGTTAAGTTTTACTTTTAAAGTTTTTAGTTGATTCTGCATTAGTTGAATTTTAAACCAAACCTTTGATGGCCAATTACCTACAGACGTGAAAAAGATCCTTTCAAAAGGAGATCATCACTGGAAAACAGCAGGATGTGAGATCAGCATTACCCAATCCTACTCTTTGAGCTCTTAAGAAGCAGTATGGGGTAAATCACCAAGGTTTTTTTTTTCAGCAGTCTCATAGACAGCTTCTGTGAAGACTTGCCACTAGATGGGGCCCTTATCCTGATTTTAAAGGCAACAGCTGCAACAGCTGGTCGGCTGGTACTGCCACAGGAGGGGCAGTGTTTGCTGCTTAACATTTAGAGACATGATAATTTGAGAAAGCAATGACACTACTCATTTAGGGGTACAAGCTAAACAGTTGCTGATGTAATTTTGTCATGTTTTTTGTCCTTATACTGTCATTTGAGACAATAGAGCCACTTGCTTCCTGACAGATGAGGCTGAGCATGTGATTAGTGGCAGGATGAGTAATAAATCTCTAGTAATGGAGCCAGTGTTGCTCATCAAGCATTGGGAGCTGTGAGGCTCACACAAGGCGTGACTGACTTAGGCCTGCTCAGCACAAATCTTTAACGCTTTAGAGTCTCGACTGATAGCAGAGTGTGGATGCCCGTCCTAGGTGCACATGGTATGTCCTTGAAGTTGCCAATATTGCTTTGAGAGATAAACCAGAGAGTGATGATGAAAGTAGAAGGAAACTACGCAGGAATTTGTGCTGTTGTGCCGTGGCTCTCAGCTCAGTATTAAAAACAGAATGAACAAAATTCATGAGCCATATTTCATTACACATAATGCACAATAAAGGACTGACAGCCAAGTCTTATTGACTGTCCTACAAAGCCTCGCTTTGCTTTGAAATGACATGGTTTCGAAAATGGCTAGCTGATTATCACTAGTACTGAGAAAAAGTGTGCAAACCCATTTCAAATATGGTTTAAAAGAAATCTGGTTTAAGTGAATTTTTGTATTGGCAATGACCTGTTGGCAGCTACATATATTGACCCCTCCTTTAAATACTGTTGTTGCTGGCATGCTGTGCTGGCACTGCAGCAGGGGAAAATGGCACTGAGAAATGGCTTATTTTAACTTTAAATACTTAAGTTTATCCAGCTGTACATTGCTACAAAATTATCTCACAGTTACTTACTAGCAGTTCATTAACAGCATAAGCCATTCATTAAATCGTAGGCCACATTGTAAATGATTGTAAATGATTGAATTACATCATGAGCAACACTTCCTGGGTCATATTAGTAATAATCCATGAGTGTATGCATTTTATTAGATTAACAATAATACATTACAATAAATTAACTATTTTTAAGAACTATCTGAGAAGATACCACTCTCATATATGTGTGTTAACTAGAGCCAGAGACTTGAAACATTTAGCTTAGCTTAGCAGGTAGAAATGAGAAGGGAGAAACATTTAACTCGGCCCACTCCAATATGCCCCAAAAATATGCCTGCCTGCACCTTACAAGCTCACTAATCAACAAGTTATATCTTGTTTGTAGGATTCAAGCAGAAAAAGACATGTAAAAAACATCACATTGTGGTTATACCTGCTAAAACTATTCTCCAGGCAGTGACTTCCCGAGTTTGTGAAAAGAAACAGCAACTGGAACATGCTGCTCCAACAGCTGGTAAATCTTGCTGACAGATGATCTTTGGTATTCTATGGGAAGTGACATCACCTGGCACCAAAGACCAGCCAATAGGAGAGAGCGGGGAACCTTGATTGCTGCCAGAAGATGTCATCTTTCACACACATGTTTGAGATAACATGGGATAGTTTCTTAAATGCAGTTGTCCAATTTATATGATGATCAAATAGGAGTTAACCATGACTCAGAATGTTAAGCAACAACATGAAAAATGGATTAAATTTTAATTCCTAATCATAATTTCATAGATGGATACATAGAGCCGAATGTGTGGGTGTTTATTGATGCACATATGGGTTAGATGTTAAGGAATAAAGTCTCTGTTTTGGGCTGCTGAAAATGGAGACCAAAAAGAAAATTTGTAAGCTGGGAGACACACTGTAGAGACTACTGGCAGCATGAGGAGCCAGCCTCTCACAAATAAAGGGGATGTTGAAAGTGTGTTACAGTGATCATCTGGAGAGTATACAGGGCTTGCAACATTTGTCAGTTTTGGAGAAAACTGATCTTTGTTCCTCACGCTTCTGCCAACATCCCTTACGTACCTCTTTTTGGGCTGTTTCTGGGGGCTTTCCTGCGGTGCTGGTCATGTGTGCAGCTGGGGATGGAGGCCATGCAACGCTAATCCTCCTCCCCAGCTCAGGAAAGTACCCTGCCTCCCTGTGCAGAACGAAAACAACAAAGAGCTGAGTGTGGCTGCAGCCTCCGGGGTTCAGTGCACCCACCAGAACATGTCCAAGAGTCACAGCTTGCTGCTTCCTCCTACCCATCTATCCATGCATGACTCTCCTCTCTCATGCTTTTTCTCTTTGACCCTCTTTTCAACCTATGAAAGATATTGCAGACTACAATGTAATATGCCTCCGCTTCATACCAGAGACAGAGGACTTTAGAAGGTCAAAAGGGAGGAAACACAGAACGCTACAGAAGAGAAAAAGAATGTGGTCAGGGTGGGTTTCATACAGGAAAGAATTATTCCTGTTTGTGTTACATAATTCAAAGTGACTATATAATTACAGTGAAATAGTCTTTGACCCTGAATGAAAACATACAGAAAATATAGAAACAAAACTAAGACTTTACATAATGTCCCCAAAATTAAAAATAATAAAATTGTTGGACTAGGGAGAGAGACAGCCTCTCTGGACTCACATGTTAGCATGGAGATGGCAAAACCTGGTTTTGTTAACGTGGTACCAGTGTTTGTTGCTGCAGTAAGGGTTACTTTGTTCTTATGTTTAGGTATAAACATACAGAATACATGTTTGATCTGTCTGTTGTGATACTGCACGCGAACTTGTTATGATAAGCAGTTTTTTTCCATAGTCTGTGATGACCACATCAACAAGCGCCAACTTGCAGGTCTAGTATGTAGGATTTAGTGGCCTCTAATGGTGAAGATGCAGATTGCTGCCAACTGGATACCTTTCTGCTCAGCAGCCCCTGAAAGGCACAAACCTACGGTGACTGGAGACTCCATCTGTGTTCATTCTAGGCCACAATAGAAACAACGTGTCGGTACAACATGGTGGACTTTGTGGAAGCAGACTTGATCCCATGCAGATATAAAAGACTCATTCTAATTAAAACACAATAATTCTTACTTACGGGTGATAATACAGTGATGAAAATATATATTTGTGAACATAACATTCAATCTCTGCCATCAGTATGTTACTGTTGTCATTGTGAATATTTTAGCATGCTGACATTAGCATTTAGCCTGCAGCATCATTGTACTGAGCACAGCCTCATCACAGCACTCCTGTTGCTGCAGACCCTCACATATGTTATTTGATTGGTTGCATGTCAATAAAAAGACAGCTCTGCAGGATGACGACAAAAAAGAGAGCTTAGAATCATCAAGTATCTGCATTATTAGCAGAATTTCAAACTAAAGTCACACTTCAAGCTTTGGTGGTCTCCTATGATTTTCTTTCATACCTGCAAATTAATGGCAATGAAAAGTGCAAATGCAAATAGTATGTGAGGATGCTGAGCTCTAGGCGTTTGGGTTCAGTTAGACCAGATGTGAAACTGGTATTAAAATCAGTATTCTACATCCATTGTTTTGCAACCACCTCGCTCACAGCTTTAATCAAGTAACCTTAAACATGCCTCATTATCAACATATAAGGGAATAGGACGATCAGCTGAACTAAACCGAGTGTCAATAAAGGTCTTGCAGATGTATGTGAAAATTTAGTCTGATGTGCTGAAAAAAACACAACATGAGCAACATATATTTAACTTTAAATTGTGTTGTTTCACACCTCAAACAATGTCACTTATTGTGGTGAGCATGGCTAAAACTCATCTTACCTGAGACTAAAGGGATCAGTTGAAAAAAATAAAAAGTTCTGACTTAGGTGTGAAAAGGTGCACAGGGGACACAAGTGCAGAGAGCCACTTTGTTAAAAAGAAAATGGATCTTTTCTGCTTTGCTGGTCTTTAATGTCCTCTTTTGTTGTTGTTGCTGCATCATGTTCACTTTCCTCATCCTAAAAGCCACAATTTAGGTTGAAAACAAGGTTTGCTCTAATTACTAAGAAGTCTGTTTCTAAAGAGAATTTCCAATCACACTCTGTAATAGTGACATATTCAAAGAAAAGACATTAAATTTGTTTCTACTACTGTTTGACCTGTTCATTACGTTTTTCTTGCATATTTATGCACATATTGTACTTGTATACATAAAAAAATTGTTCTTTATTAAAGCTTTTGATAAGCTTTTCTAAACAAAATTCCACTGGATATACATTTGTATCACCATATGTCACCAATGAAGGCAATGCACTGGCTACTGCGATACAAAGAATAAGGGTAAGATGCATCAGCCAGCTTCTAATGAGATTAATATGCTGACTACTTCAGCATTTTGTGCTTTTGGGACATTTTCGAATTACATGACCATCCTGAAGCACATGTTTTTGTAACTTACTTGTGCCAATCACTTCCTGGTTGTGATGATGTCAGCTGGGTGGCGATTTTAGGGCACATAGTGCATTTTTAACACCCTACAATGCAACAGGTGTGAGAGAACAGAAAAGTTAAAAATATGGTATGATAAAGCCTGCAATGAAAATAACATTCTCACATTTTCCTTTACTGGCGAGGAACAGCTCTGTCGAGGTGTCAGGGTAACCCAGAGCCATGATGATTTACCAAACATAGAGAGGTTTTAATTTGGATTTTAAACATTAACTGTGTAACTAAGCAGTTACATTCCAAAAGAATAAATTCATTCAGTGGGTGTTTTTTTAATAAATGACACCCACTCTTTCATTCTGACTTATTGGGTGGAAGTTAGAGAACATTATTGCTTCATATCGAAACCCAATGACACTTGAAGGCATTTTAAGGACAGAATTAGTTATGTTTCATCAGTATTTTATAATGAATTTAAACTATTTGCCCAAATTAATGTCAAAACTCAGTTTGTAACTTAAAAATCCTGAATATTAATGATGTGTGTTTCGCATTTTGGTTTAATAACACTTGGCAGCATGTAGTCATTATGATGCTGTAAAAGATTATATGAAATATTTTCAAACCAGGTTTTTCTACCAGAAAAAAATATGATTGTAGAGAAAAATGTTCATAAGTTTTTAAATCAAGTGCACAAACCTAGAAACAAGTAAAACAACCTTGTATCCCATCAGCAGATTCATTTTAAATTATTTATTTTGTTTTAAGCCAGTATTTTTCAACCATTTTACATTCAATAAAATATGAAAACTTGTTGGGGATAATATATTTGTTATTTTAAACACAAATCACGTGCCTAATCACACGTTTAGGGGCTTTTTAACTTAAGTATTTACTAAGTGAGTGTCATGTTTATGAGAGCCAGAGCATATTTGTTTGCAGGGAGGTTGGTTGGCTACTGATAGAGTTGGTTGAACACCCCCTCCTCTCTCTCTCTCTCTCTCTTTCTCTCTCCCTCTCTTTTTTTCCTCCCTCTCTCTCTCTCTCTCTCTCTCTTCAGCTGCCGCGATATTTTCCAGCTCTGGAGCCTCAACCGCACAGCTCGATCGATTCGCATTGATTGTCCCTGACGAGCTGCTCCACTTTCTAGCCAATGTCAGCCAGTCTGCGATCGGGAAGGAGAGAAATGAAGGAAAATCTCTGCCGCCCTGGCGGTGTCATTTCCACACACTTGGGTTGGCCGCCTGCCAGCAGACAGGCCGGTCGAAAGAGGTGGAGTGGACTTCGGAGCTGATGGAGAGGAGGCGGAGCGAGCGGCGACGGGGGCTGATTTCTGTCAGCCTCGCATGGTGGATAACCTCTGCTCTCCAAAATAAATTGATGGGTGAACCGAGTTCATCCGCGTTTAACCTCGCAGCACCCTGCACCCATTTTTGACTGAGAGGTCAGTCCTCAATATAAGAAAATGGAATATTTATAAACACATCTGACACAACAATGTGATAATGAAGATATGAACAGTTGAGACGTTTCATTTTGTTTATTTTTATGTCTAATTTTTAAAATATCTAACCTAGGCACTTTTGTGTCTTTATGGGAAATAAAAATTGGAAACAGTTTGTTATTTTTAATAAATAATGTAGAGTCTAATCCTGATTGGAGCGAGGATTATTATAAAAAAAACATAGCTAATAATCCCACAGGCAGAGCACACAGACAGTTTTATTCTGAAATAACACCTCTCCTCTCAGCTGCCCTGATATCACACTGAACCTCGACCTCTCGCGCTTTATTATTGCCTCAGCTGAGCCGCGCGCGTCGCAGGAAAGTCCAGTTCGGTTTTTCCGCGACGCTCCAAAAATCTATGAAATGTGTTTGCATGTTCCTCTCTGCAAGCGGGGATGTAGAGGTGGGATTGCAAGGACCGAGAAAGCTGGGGGAACCCACGCGTTCAGCCTCAGAGAAAGTACGCTTTTCTAAAATAACTGTCGGTGAATATTTTTTTTTCTTTTCACATTTGTCATTAACAGACAGACACTCTGTAGGATTGTGTTCTCGGAGAATAAGCTTTTTTTCCCCTGCCCTTTTCTTTTTTTTGTCACCATTCTGCACGGCAGGCTGAGAGACGGACCGCTCGGACTGTGGGAGCCCTCCCCTCTGCTCGGATCTGCTTTGGTAGGTGCGAATAAAATGGGCCCGTGTTTGCAAATATGCAGATACATGGAAGGGGAGGGAGGAGGTGTGGGATTGGGGGGGTGTCATACTTTGTTGAAGTCTGCTGAAAGTTGGGATGTCATCTTCTTATAGGATCAAGTTATAGCAGGGGGAGCCGGGGCTCTCCTTAATGTGCGACTGCAGACCATATGCTGGTACCGCAGATAGGCTACCGTGCTCATAGATCACTGAGTCCGGACAAAAGACAGCTATTTTAATCTGCTTACACTCTTGAAAAAAACAAAAAACTAAAAAAGAAGCTTTGAGGAGCTATCGAGTGATTGGGTATGTGGTGATGCTGAAAGGAGTATTTTAGAAGAGGCTCTCAGTTGGTCAATAACAGTCTTCATTTCTCTTTATTTAATAAGCCAGCGCTGATCGGCACAACACGGAGGCAAAAGCCCGATGCTTTATTGTGGATCAGCTGTTAATGATGGACACAGAACTTAAGGCTTACAGTTATTGAAAGAAATGATCAACGCACATTCGAGTCGGATCGTGCTTACATTTGGCAATAGACTGTGTGATCGTCAGTCTATGAGCTATAATTAAAACTTTTGTCAAATCCCCAAAAAACAAACTACATTTACAGCCCATGACAGTTTTCCACTCGCGCAGAGAGGTGAGAATTTTAATGGCTTGTTTCCTTCATCTGTTTTCTTCTTCTATAGGCATCATTAGAAAGTTGCCAGGTACACTGGCTTTCACCGCGCAACCCCGGAGATTTACAGTCATCTCCCCCCCCCTCCCTGCAATCCGCCACCAGTATCGCAGCTCCGAGTGCTCCATATGTTTGCGAATAATTTGGAGTCACAGTACGCACGGCGTGGTTGTTTTTCTCCTCCAACTTTTTTGTGTGCATAGCCTAATTAAGGAGAATAAGACGCAGCAGGTTATGGACAATGGATGGAGCCATGAGTCTAATTATTGTCACCGGGCTTTTTAACTTCCTCTGCGTTTTGTGCGTCTGTGCGTGTGCGCGCGTCCATGTGCGCGCGTCAGTCGACAGGAGGTGGGAGGAATAGAGAATGTGTAGCTCACCGTAGACAAGTACAGAGTCCGCAGACAGCGCGTCTGCACCGGGGGGGGTGGGTGAGTGGAGGGAGGGAGGAAGGGGTGGAGGTGGTGGTGAGTGCGCTGCATTTGCATCGTGCATCGCCTGGACTAATGCATTAAGTGTTCTCTAGAGGTGTAGTCAGCTGCTCCAGAGTTCGTGGCGGACCAAATGCCTCACAAGCCTGCAGGAAATTAGACGAGATTTTTTTTCTTTTTCCTTAACCACAGTGAAAAAAGGCTGACTGCGATTACCTGGCACCTGCGCATGCAGTGACGTCAATGAGGGAAACTTATTTAAGAGTTACCTCTTTTTAAATTTGATCTGTGATTTCAATTAGAAGAGGCATTTGTTCATTTATTTAAAATGTATACAATCCATGATCCATTGCTTTTTGTTGTATCCTAAGTTTAACCAGCATACTCATAAATTTCCAGAGTAAATGAATTAATATTTTCTATTGAACTCACAAAAAGTACTAACTTGTATTGTGGGGACCAAATTCACGTCTGAAATAATCTTTAAAGCATAAAAGATGTGTGTAAACATATTTAATATATAAAAAAGTCCCTCATTCCGGGTAGTTTGTCATGATCCTCTTGTTTTGATTTTTGTTCTTAATATAGTCACCAAAGACCAAACAATGGTGGATAAATAAACACACAATGGCCCTAAACGCTTTCCTCCATTCCCACATCAGCTATTGATCCAGCTAGTCAATGACTGAACCAACCAGTCATCCATCACTCAGATGTCACTACATGGTGGGCTTACTTTCATTTTATTCACACGCTTTTTTTTTGCATCATACCTCTGCAATTAGTCTAAAATCAGGCACCTGTGAAGAATTTTAAAAAAGTGTTGAGGTAACCTAATGTTTGCAGCTATTACAGTACAAGCTGAGTGCTGCATGTGAATGTTAAATGAGCTGTTCATGCTCACACAACTATCATTGCGCTGACAGCATTTACTCAGCAGCACTGTGGCTGTTAGGAAGTACTCATCATTTTTATTGCTGTGAATGTACATTATAATCTAGTGAAGTAGGCTACCATTTAGATCACTAACATTTTCAGATTGTAAGTTTTTAGTAAATTTTCCACACAAAATAATAGACCATTGCCTGGTTTGTATAAACCAGATTTGTCCAGGACTAACATACTAAATCTCTACATGTTTTAGTCATCTGTTGTGACACAGTTTAGATATTTTGACCAGTTTTACTTCAGAAATACAGAACACACTGACAAAGGACAAGATTTTGTAAATATGCTTTATGGCAAAGTTAAATAATAAATTGGGATTTTTTCCACTCACGTCTGAACATAGAGTATGAAGCTACTGCTAGCAGCGGGCTAAAACGACAATTCACCATTACTATTTCCTGGCGAGGACCAGTGACTTCCTGGAGTCTCGACTGGTTTCCTAGCAACTGATCCTGGCTAAGATAATAGTTCAGCATGTAACCCCCCTCCGTTAAAAAGGCCATGTTGTTTTTACACTCCTGTTTTTGTATGTATTAAACAAACAAGTTACGGTGTGTTAATTAATGAACTTAAGAGCTGCTATTGTGTGGATCTTTTTACTTTTTGACAGAGCCAGGCTAGCAGTTTCGTTTTGTTTCCAATCTTTGTGCTAAGCTATGCTAGCCATCTACTGGCTGTAGCTTCATATGAAGTGTGTATCAACAATAATGTATCTAACGATTGGCAAGACCCTCCTGATAAGTAAGTTGATATGCTCTTGTTTTTCTTTTCTTATTCTAATTGTTCACTATTTCACAGTAGTTTTCAAAATTATTAGGGGATTTCAAACTGTAACCAGTTAGATAATACTTTGGATGGGACATTTAGTGAGACAATGGAGTGGTAAGGTATCTGTTTTCTCATATCAGCTGTGGACATTGTCTGGAGAAACAGGTCTGGATATTTCTGACCTCATCCTTTCCATGTAATACATGTTGCCACCTGCTGAAAATACTATTTTTGGTTTAGGCAAATCTCTATCAACACACTCATACGATTTCTTAGAATACATATGTTCTTATAATATCTTATAATACTTATACTCTACATGGACTTTGTGCTAGGCTGGCAGGGTAAATGCGTTTAATTAAATGTACTTAAACAGGACATTTATGTTCTCACATGCAGCTCCTCCAGTTAGTGTCAGGATATGTTCAAAGTTAGCATTGCACACGTAAATAAGGCTTTAATGTGTGTGACAGCTGCATCAAAGCAGAAGTAGCATATATTTATTTACCCTATTGACCAATTGATTGATTGAAGAGTAGGAAAAATTTCAGTCTAACAAGATTATATTTGACTGACTACAGTCTTATGTATTTTCCCCAAATATTGAACTTTTCCCATAACTGGAGCATCTGAAGTTACTGATACTGAGCTGCAAGGTTCATGAAAATAATCAGATAATTAGAAAAAAAATATATACAAAGGTTGAGGTTAACTTTTCCAGGCAACATGGTCAAGTAACACTTATATACACAGCAAAACAGCAATTTATCTGAAAGTAATATTAGATAATCATACAGAGCCAAAATAAATTATCTGGATAAAAACACCACATTTAACACACACGACACTTAATATCTTTCCAATTTTCCATTTCACGAGGCTGTTTGCGCAAAATTTATTTTACACACTCACTGACGTTGCAGCTACAGTATGTGTGAACCCAGACTCAATTAAAGCATTTACTACTGTTAATCAACGCTCACCTGTCTCCATCAACCTGTCATATGAACCACATTAAAACATCACAGTTTGAATTCACAGGTTGTGCAGATCAGCTGTTATTGGCAAAGGCTTTAATCAGACTGCAGGGAAATCAGATTGTTCTTCAATCAGATCTTAAAGGTCTGCAAGTGATTGGAAAGGATTTTTATGCCGAGACTTCACCAGTGCGTCTACATGGGTTGCTGTGGTAATGATGTAGGCATCAGTAACTACGTGTGCTCGTGACATGGCTTTTTGACATCAATGTTTTGTGTCTCTTTGCAAGAAACACTTTGAAAAACACTAAAAAATCCTGTTTGATTGTTCAGAGCATCTGAGATGCAGCTTTAGAAAGTCTAGTAAAATCACTTTAAACCTACAAGTGATGCTTGAATCTGCTCTAAAAAATTACATTTTATGTTGTTGTTGTTGTTGTTTGCTGTTGACTTTTTTAAAACAAAACTAGATTCTATCAGAATACGCCTAAAAAGGGATTTGGGTTGGCAGCTTCAACAAGGCCAAAATGTCCACAAAGTGACTGAGTTACATAGCTAACATAACTCAGCTGATCCAAAAACAAAGGCTCAAATTAAGCGAGCAATACTGATCATGTGGTCGAGATTTATAGTTAAGATTCATAAAATAAACTAACACTATCAACAAAATGTGAAGAAGTTACATCAAGGAGGTCTATGTATTTTGTTGCATAGAAATCTCCTGAGGTTAGCATGCTGACCAGCAAACCCTGACCCTCTTGTCTCTTCCTTGATTGCTTTTTCGGCTCCTCGCAAAACATACTTCATTTAAACACGAAAGAAAGGAATTTAAAACTCACCAAAAACCAACTACGTTTGTTTTGGTATGTCTGTCCATTGTTTCAACAACACCAACTCTGGTTTGGTCAAAATAAATCCTTATTCACTGAGTTAGATGTGAAAACGTCCCCAGCTGTGGTTGCTGGGAGGCTGCTGCTCTTGTACTCTGAGGTCCTGATCCAGTTAGACTGATCAGCTAACAGGGCTAACTAAGCTAGCGAGCTAATTGCAGTTAGGTGTTGCGAATATGATTGGTGTTACGAGTATGTGATTATGCAACCTCCTATAAATTTATACAGTGTATCTTTAATGACAAAATTTTTGCCAAGTATTTTTATAAAAGGAACAGAAACAGAGAGCAACTGTCCAGTACTTAGACTGTATTGCAAGCATAACAGGGAAAAAGTAAGACAGATTAAATTTTTCCCATACAGAAGATCGGGCATCTAAGAACCTGTTTAAAAGTCACACTAACTTTCAGTTACTGCTCTTGCTGCAGTTTTGAATCAACGGAAACAAGAGGCCACCAATTACTTTTGTGGATGCTTCGATTGCAGGTTCACAGCTGAGCTCATTGGTCGATTCGAGAAAGGCTTCACACACGTAGTTGTTGGACCATATTGATCATCTGGACCCTTTATACCCCGATCTTTATCTCCGTCCGCTAATCCTGTGCAGCATGTTGTGTGCAGGTAGATAAACAAAAAAAAACAAGAGGGACTCAAGTAAATATCAGTGATAGCTGATATTTACTCCTGTTTTTGTGCTCAGACAGCTTGAGGTGCAAGAAAATGTGCCCCTCATAGGCTTTGATATGTGACTCCTAATTATAGTGCTCTTGTCAGGCCAATTCACAGGAACCTGAGGTGTAAGGCTCTAATATAAACCATGGCATTACGTATGTAACAACGCAGGAAATTGAGTAAACATGCTCGAAGGACAAAACAACACTAAATATCTGGTTTCAGCGCTAGCAGGTGCAGTTGTGGTTTGGAGACAGTTCACATAAGGACATAAGCCTTCTGTAAATTATGTGGTGAAGGAAATTGAAGAGCCATGATGCTGGAAGTCCAAGTGGGTGATTAGCCCAAGACTGTACACCATGCTCAGGGCTGATGATGATGATGATGATGATGGTGATGATGATGGAAAGAGTGTGACTGATGGCTCAGTAGGGTGGGAGGCAGAGGAGGGTGAGTGTGAGGTGAGAATAGGTGCTTCTCTTTTTATTTGTTACACAGTGTGGTTCACCAAAGCAGCAAGTGCATGATGGACTGGTTTTGGCTACAACCTTTAAACATGTAAAATACAAATCTGTGCACTTGTGCTTGTCACTTCAAACTATTATGGTCTTCAGAAAAAATTTAAACAAACTAAATAACCACTGTTTATGTTTGAGTATTAAAAAATTGTTTAATTTCTGTTTATAAATAATGAGATTAGTGTTAGTCATTAAATACTTAAACCCTTCACGTTTATATGAGGTATTTACACATTTATTTGCTTGTTTTTCCATAAACATAGTGAAGGTTTACATCATCACACCATAAAACCGTGCATTAAACAGGGTCTTAAAAGAGAAGCATCTGAGCTCAAAGTCATGCTTGTCACACTGTTTTCAGCTATGACGCAAATGAGGCTAGTACTGACTCGAAAATCCTTGTCATTTACCAAATTCTTAATTCTTAACAAAAAGTGTGTGTGTGTTTGTATGTGTGTTGTGTGTGTGTGTGTGTCACTGCAATATCGTCATACACAGTAGGTGTTGCTGGGATTGACGCAAGCAGGTCCGCAGTATGAAAAGTATTGTGTCACATCCTTATCATCAAGATCATCGTCACTTTGGGGGAACAGCAGTTAAACGCTGTTTTCGACAGACTTTTTTTTTTTTTTTTTTTAAACCAGTGGTGTCATCAGCAGGTCAGCTGTTGCAAGGCTGATGAGATGATAGTTTCCTGGCAGAATTATTATGTTTCAGCTGATGAGGGATATTTTTGAACCTATTTGTGAGCCATGATTGCCAACTTTGCTGCTTTGTAGTCGACTTGAGAACCAATTTATTTTAGCTATTGATAACACGCCAGTTCATTAATTATGTGAACTGCTCGAGTCTTTTAGCACATTTACTGTATTTCAAGCATTGATGAAGCAGTTGAATCAGAGCTGGATTTTCTCCCAGGCCATGATTAATCAACAAACAGTGTTGTTGTACAAGTAGATACGCAGGTTTACTTTCATAGATGCGCAGCTGCTGTAGAGCTCCATCGAGACTCCTTTAACAACACAGAAGTATTCATAACTGACCACTAAATACACCATTTTTTCAAGTCCAATATTTCACAAGACAACAACCTCCTCTGTGCATCACTCTGACGATTTGCAGCGCTGTTATACATTCAAACACAACTGAGCAGAGATGCAGTTAGTTTGAGATGCTTGTGGGAAACCGGACCCTGGTCAGTGCTGTAGCAGGAGAAACTAAAACTGAAGGGCTGAGGGGCTGCGGAGCTGGCTCTGGTTCGCTGGCGCCACATCCCCCTGAGCTGGTGAGAATGTGGGGGCTGTGCTCTTGCCTTTGAAGCTTTACCTCCCACTAATTCTGGCCTTCCAATTTCCACACACTGCACAGACACCCCCCCCTCCATCCTCTTCCCCTCCCTTTCCCTTTGTTTCCCTTATAAGGACTGGCCCGGCCATTTCCTCAGCTTTTCTGTGGGAGGTGGTAGGCTTGTTTGTGAACATGGACAGGTCAGGAGAATAGCAGCATAGTTTTTCTTTTCATAGATGAGCAGTCACAGGAATCTTACGCCAGAAGCCGGTGGGTGCATGCGTCTCTGTCCAGTGGGAAGTCTCCTATTACGAGCCCAGTGATCCCTCTTCAAAAGCCCCAACACTCTGTTTAAAATGATATTTTGCCAAATTATAAAACTATGAGAGTAGAAAATAGTTCATAAATAGCTGATTGATGTCAAATTATAGTTTAGAGTTAATGAAAACAAAATTAACTTCCTTTGTTCTGTTTCTATGCTTTCGGCTACATTTTCAAGGAGTTTCTCAGACTGACAGATATTTATTTTCTCATACTGTTTCACAACGTTACACACTTAAATCAATTAGTATGAAATTGTTATTCAATAAATGCAACATTTCTTAAATGACTTGAATGCAGTCAAGACAATACAATTTGTTTATACAGCACACACTTTAAGCAAGATTGGTCCTAAAATGGGATTTATGCGTTTAAAAGGGGCATTGTTGTTGATAAATACTTGTTAAATGGATATTACACATGATAAACTTCATTTTAAGACATAAAAAACAACAGACCAATGTATACAGCTTATTAAAAGGGGAAACATTTATTACAATAGCTCACCTAGGCACTATTTACATTTATGTAATAAGGTAGCAGAGCAAGACAGAGACTTTTGTGGAGGTCAACTGTGTATGTTGTTCAAAATCACATTTCTATGTATGAATATTTTAACATTAGGTGAAAAAATGTGCATATACTTGTAGCTGAGGTTGGTCAAAAGAGTATTTTATTTGAAGAAACTCCTGGTTTTCAATACCTGTTATGTACCAAAATCATTTTTTGTCAATACAACACAAATAATTGGCTTTTTTAACTCTTCGATAGCAAGATTTGGCTCCTGACCTCATAATTTCCTCTCTTTTCCAACCTGCTTCCCTGGAGAAACTTCATGAAAGCAGGCGTTGCCTCATCTGTCAGTTTAATTTGCAGTCTGATGTCTGAAGAACTAAAGGAAGAACAAAAATATGATGGTTTTGAAGGGAACTCTAACTACAGGTATTAAAAAAAAAACCAAACATCATGTATTTTAATTCTGGGGTTTAACTCAGGTGTTTGCGTAATATACATTATGCAATATTATGATATTTATTTTTTTTGAAATTGCACCTTTTTTTTTTAGCCCGGATCAGGATATTAAGTCCTCTAATTTAGTGACTTTGATCTTTAGCTGTTAGTTTTCTTCTGGTCTCTGAAATCAGTATCTTTACAGAGGGTACAACAGATTACTTACAATCACAGCATGAAAAAAAATGTAAGCATGTGAAAGGGGTTGCTGGGAGTGACGTACCTACAGGGAATTATTACCTGAATCTGCAGCTTTGTAGTGAGTTTCACCTCGTTGTTAAGCTGTCCAACCTGCGACTTTTCTCTTCTGGTTCATTTTCACTGTGCTTACACAGAAAGCTCTAAAAACCCACTACCTGCTCAGTCAGAACACTATTAGTGGTGAGCAGGAAAACACAGTGGAGCAATTAACAGCTAAAGAGCCAGTAGTTCCCTCAGCAGTTGGTTGAGACCAAAAAAGGGCTAAAAAACTGTGAATTCTGTCTTTACCAAGTGACCAGAAAACAAATTTAAATAAATATTAAAGCTGCTTCTTAACCTACTTGGTTATAATATATCGGTGCTGTTTTCCCAACCCGTTTTTTTGGTCACGGTCAGTCATTCCAGATGACATGCTTTAGACCCGTGACTTCACTAAAGTGAAAAATGTTTCTCTGGAGTGTTTCAGTGTTTTCTTGAGAGGATCATTAATTTACCTCTCTTCTCTTCCTGTGTGAAGTTTCCAGATGGCCATGGAAGAGGTCCATTGAGGTGAGGCACCACTCTCACCGGGGCACAGAACGGACCGAGAGAAGGTCTCTGCTCCCCCTCCTCGCTCACCCCTGCCCCCTTTCCACCCTCACCCCCAACCCAGGCACGTACGCTCTGGACCATGTCGAGTGGGCTGTCTGAGGGGGGCCGGACAGAGGACCAGGAGCGGAGTAGCTGCAAACAGGACTCTCCTGTTATAGAGCGCAGGAACCGCAGTGGCATCATCAGTGAGCCTCTCAGTAAGAGCCTTAAGAACTCCCGCACCCTCTCCCAGTACACAGCGGTCTCCTCTGCCACCACCAATGGACACACGAACAACAGTGAGGCTAAGAGCCACTCGGCCAAACCTCAGCCACCTCCGCAGCCCCAGCCCACTGTCTCAGCATTGACAGCAGCCAAGTTGGACCGGACCCTAGAACAGGTTCTGGAGGGACAGAATGGCCTGCTGCACTTTGCCCAGGCAGCAGCACTGTTAAAGCGGGCCGGTATGGAGCACATGCTCCTGCCTGGGGGCATGGGAGTGGGAGTTGGCGGTGGAGACGCAGGCTCGGGGGCTAGCGACTTGGAGGGTACGTCTGTCACAGACGCCGTAGGTGGTCCTGTTGACTTCCCATATGGAGTAGGGGGTGGTTTCCCCTTCAACCCGGGGCTTTTCATCATGACGCCGGCTGGAGTGTTTCTGGCGGACAGCGCGCTTCACATGGCCGGCCTGGCCGAGTACCCGGCGCAAAGCGAGCTGGCCTCTGCTATCAACTCCGGTAAAAAGAAGCGAAAACGTTGCGGCATGTGCCCACCTTGTCGACGGCGGATAAACTGCGAGCAGTGCAGCAGCTGCCGGAATCGCAAAACAGGCCACCAGATCTGCAAGTTTCGCAAATGTGAGGAACTGAAGAAGAAGCCCTCTGCTGCTCTGGAGGTAAGAGGGTGGTGGCTATTGCTTTGTGGGTCATTCTTTAGAGATCACAAAAAAAATATTATTGAATGAGTTTGATCCAAAAAGTTCATACAATATTATATTTAGGTGCATTTAACATTACCACTCACCGAGGAAAACTAAAGATATAAGCCAAGTTTGTCTTTGTGGGATCTAATATTTTGAGTTGATCTACAGAGAAGAACTGGAAAAAAGACCTGCAAACATCACGAACAAACAACAGCTTCACACCTGGAAGCTGAAACAATATCTTTTGGACCATACCTGAATGTCATTTTCCTTTAAGGGGAATATTAAAGTGGGATTTTTTTGGTGGGTGATGGCTCCTCAAGCAGCGAAATGACAGGTGGTGAGGAGTGCGGTGGGTATGTGCAGGGTAAACATGCACCATGGGGTCTCTTTAATCTGCTCACCAGACCCATACGATCCCCCCGAATCTTTCAATTGGAAGGTGTATTCACAACAGGGGCTTTTACAGTATTTTTCTCCCCCTACATTGAGCCATGCAGTGTTTTCCCTTCGCTGGAGCATTTTATGTCTGGTCACATGTACGTCCTCCTCACGCTTGCTCGTGCATATGTCGTAATCGTAAATTGATGTAAAAATGTGTGTGGAAGCAGAGTGGCGGTAATTGTGAATATGTGTACAGTATGTGTTTGTGTGCAAGTGTACATGCGTGGGTATGTTTGTGTTTGTGTGTGCATGTAACGGGGTCCATCTGGCCGCAGAGCTGTCATCTGGAGCACCAGGTGTCAGTGTGGCACATGCACCCCCCCCTGCCCCCCCTCCTTTTTTTTTTTTTTTTGCTGTCACTGTCCTTCTCTCCGGTGACACTCCTGCTCATCTAAATGGCCTTTCAAACGTCCTGCCCGTTACCTCCATCACATTCAGCGGCCTAACTAACTGTGATGACAGAACGACCAATCACAAAATCAATTACAGCAGATGTTCCACCTCAAAGGAAATAAACTTTTGTGATCAATGGATAATAGTGTCACTTTGGCATTACATAATAAATCCATAAATATGTAACACAGTGTGAACATGAACCGGTGGAGAGGTCTCTGGTCTAATTGACACAAACTGGGTCTGCGCTTCAAACTGCCAATGGCTTCACGTCTTTCTCTTTCTGATGTTGATTGAGGGTGACAGCTTGGCCCCCTAGTTTGTAGTCTGAAAATCCCCACGTGCTGACTTTGGCCGTCCACAGTGATTTGCTCCTTAAAGGGATAAATGGGTTGTTGGAGAATTTTGAGTTAAACAAACAGTAAAATGTGAGGGCATATTTGAATGCAAGGCTAGCCTAGCTTAGCTTGTCCAAAAAAGAGAAAGATCTACTGGCAGAGATAGAACTTATTTATAATGATGTTTTTTATTTGCATATAGTCACCTGATAATAGGAATATTTTTTTGTTTCATTACCTAACAATGAGCCCTATGTTTCTACAGAGGGAGCAGGTCCTTTTCCACAGAGTCAGCCATGTTTCTACAGTAGCCTAGAACAGACAAACCAAACAGTGGCTCTGGATGGAGCCTCTCTTATGTTATTTGCTTTTTTACAGCCATCATAAGTTCTGCTACATGCTTGGAAGGCAACAGGCGTTCAGTTGGCTGCAATCTGCAACCTCATTGCTAGATTAATGCCATGAAATCTGGTGTTTAATGGATGTTCATGAATCATTAAGTTTGACTGAACCGTTTCACATTTTTTACAACAAGATCTGCTCTGTTTTGTATTTTCTTCTTAAGTGTTCGACCTCAGAGCAAAATTTCCAAACAACATGATAAAACAGTGACACATAAAGACGCTTAGATATTTTTTAAAAGGTCATCATGTCAACATTTTTTTGTTTTTACTCTATTCTTCTGCAAATCATGTGGTAAGTACAGTGCATATGATTAAATGACATGACATATGTTTATGTTCAAGCTACAAAACCCTCCAGCAGCCATTTGAGTAGGGACTCTTGTTCATCAGCAGCAAAGGAGATGAAGTTATTCTTGAGAAGCAAAGTCCTTTTTTGGTGTAATTTGATGTAAATGACTGGATTAATAAAATGTTAAATCCTAAATGCAGGATATCCAACCTCTGATCTCATCCCAACCTTGACCATGTTTATCATTGTAACTATGACAGTGTACTGAAGAAGTCCAAACAATGATGTTTCTGTTAAAAAACCCATTTAATTTGTGCCTTAACTTAACCATACCTTAATCATAATCATGGTCATGTTAGTAAATTAATGTATTTTGTAACAATTTTTGAAAGGCACAGGATGACTGGAGTGCTATGTCAAACAACACTCCTGTGTGTTGTTCAAAATGAAAACAACCCATTTTGTTGTTTAATGTGGAGGACGTTTTTGCTTGTGTTCCATCAGAGTGAAGATCATTGCTGGTTTAATCATAAGCACAGACTTGTGTAAAAAAGACTGCATATGGTCACACAAAAATAATGGATCCTTTGACAATATTCATAATAGATAAACAAATAGAAATCAATGGCTGTCTGGCACACAAAGAAAGTCATTTTCAAAAAATTTTAAACAATAAAAAAATACCCCAAAAACATTAGATTTGGAAATGTTTCCAATAATTGGTTTAAAATGCTGAAGAATGGAAGCATGAAACTTTGATGTTATGGAATTAATTGATTACGTTGGTTGTCAGGGGCCACTGTAACTTAAAAAAACTGACTTTGTCACGAGTAAAGAATCAGTCTGGTGCAGTCTGCATATCAGCATGTTGTTTTTCAGCGTTGTATTGTTCAGTTGCAAATTAATGAGAGGCTTCATTTGTCTCTGCTGATGATTCACCGTAATGGTGAAATGTGTCAGCTTGCTATGTAGGTGGCACGACTCAATGTCTGTAACAGAAAGGAATTTAATTTTAATTTATGATTTGCAGTTGATGTTGTCATGGCAGTTAGCCTAATACCAGTCGTTCACACCAGCGATGCCAAACCCAAAGGGGGCTTGAATATTCATGAGTGTTGATGTTGATATAGGTCATCATGCTGCTTGTAACGTCACAGTCTGCTGATATTGCCAGTGGCCACCTCATATGAAAGAAACTCCAGGGTACCATAAACCTGCCAAGCCTCCAAGTACCAAGTATAATAGAAGTCTGATTATTGACGTTAGTAATTGTATGCACTGTAATTACCTCGCACACATTATTCCCTAATTTATTTAATGTGTCTGTCAAGCAATTTTTCCTTTTTCAGGAGGGAGAAAGGTAATCTCTGCTTGCAACTTAATTTTCCTCTACAGTATGACAATATTAGACTAATGAATATTATTAAAGGATAATAGCACTGTTTTTGAAAAGTTGTACTTGTGCGTGCAACAGTTCTTTACTGTGTCCTTTCTAAAAGCTTCTGCACAACATCAGTATGGAAAAACTGTTTCAAGACTCAAATACAGGCCAAGCTGCTCCATCATCGGCTTAAGTTTTATGGTTTTTTACTTGTCAAAATGTGGCTTATGTTACGCTTAAGTTGGTCTATTCATCTAATAGAGACAGATGTTAATATGTTAATGATCAGGATCAGGAACAACAGATTAAACATACTAAATACAGCATTATAAGATCAAATAAGTCTAATTTAGAGAACTGAAAGTTTCCGTAGTGTCACAGATGTACTAAAGGTATTTTGCATGAGATTGCTTCATAAAAGGCAAAAAACATTCATGCCTAAGTGTGCAGTTTCCGCACATCTACCCACACAGAAAACATGAATCAAACCTTAACCTCAATCACCCAACAACCCGCTGCATGACAAGTCTGTGTCACAAAGTAAATCCATGTAATAAGACGCCTTATAAAGGCCTCATTCAGGTTCACCACGGTGCTTTTATTTAATTTTTACACTGTAAAGTTAATATTTTAAGAATAAATCAAAGCAGCTGAACATGAGCACAAACCAGCTGACCAAATGTGAAATAAAACTTAATAGTGAAACGGCTTTAACTCAAAGTCTCACCCACCCGTTATCTCTTTGCCCCCCGATATGAATCGCTGTAGTACCACATTCTCAACTTTTTTTCCCCTTGTGACAGAAATACAACATTTTCAATCTGGCCTGCTTTTTATTTCTCCTCATGCACTCATACATTTCCCATCAGCAGTCTAGTAGTTGTCTCAAATGGCTTTGTTATTAAGTCAACAGCTCTTGTTCAGCAGGTGATTAGATCAGAGAATACAGCCTGGGCCGCACTGTCAGTGAGCCTGATGTCATCAGTACAAGCTAAATGTCAGAGGATGAGACTCTTGGAGGATGTGCTGCGTAAGGAGCAAAAGTGAAGAGCAGAGAGTCAGCAATAAATCCCAAATGTCAATAATGAAAAGATAATGTAATGTAGTCAATTACTGTATATATTTTCATTGTCTCAAAACGAGGCCTCTGCGAGAGAAACCCCTTCTTTCCCTTTAACAGTCAGAGCGACTTTGGCAGCACCTGTGCCAGAAGAGAAGCTCGTCCACAGTGAAGTGCAGTGAGCCTCAGCTGTAGCTCAAAAAGCCCCTGAGTGTCACATTCCCCTCCAATCAAAGACAGAGCGGCACATCCCCGTCTGCTGTCTGCTATACTCAGTGTGCAGTCTCTAAAGGGGCATGACGCCTTCTTATGTGTCTTGCAGTCAGTTTTGTCAGATGGTTTCAGCTGCTTTTTAGCACGTCTATGTGCGCACGCACACGTGAGTGAAAAGACTGGCTGAAATGTCTCTGCTTTGTTTTACTGCATTTGCATTGAAGGTAATGTTCGTGTGTGAGCATATACACGTTGGTACACAAGTGCAGTCCAGCAGCAGTGTGCTTATTTTAAGGGTGTTGACGGTTTCCATTGAAAGCTCATGGCAGCTCAAAGAGGAGCGTAAAATTGGCAAGTGAGGGGGAGTTAGCATGCTGAGGCCTTTGCCACCTCATAGCTCACTGGCTGAAGATGTCTGGATTTATTCTGGGAATGCTACATTTGAGAGAAATAAGTGGGAAGGCAGTTCCTTTCTGCTCTATGTCTGAATACCCTCCAGTGGTGTCAGTCTCAGCGATGCTGTTCAACAGAAGGAGAGTCAGGGTTAGGAAGTTGTAGTATACTTTGTTTTTACTTGTAGGCCTGTGTCACTATATTCAGGATGTACTGTACCCGATGGGTTGGGTCGAAAATAGCTTAAACAGGAGCTGAGTTTTTGTCTTTGTCTACCTTTGAAATAAAACATTTTGTAATAAGGGTATTCGGTCGAGTTGAGACTGTGCTTCTTTGTCGTCAGACACAGCTAACACTGGAACATACTAGTGACGTCCATTGGGGGCCACTTTCCCAGTATCAGACAGTGATATGGGAGTAGCGTATTCCCCCGTGGTCTTTCCTGCCTCCCAGACACTGTACACCAGACGGCCAGGATGGAAGAGGCTCATGCAAACTGACAGGCATGCAGACTGACACCGAGACACATGGATGTGTGGGCAAGTTGCTGGGCAGACAGAGGGACAAGTTAGAGTGGACAGAGGAGGCTAAGGAAGACAGAAAGAGAGAGAGAGAAGGCTGCAAGGCAGCCAAGGTGTCGTACTGTAGAGTGACATCTGGATTAAGCAAAAGGCCCTTTGCTCAAAGAGAGACAGAGATCAGGTTCTGATCCACCCAGTGGAGCTAATTTAATAATGTGAAGGTCTTGACATTTAGATGTGTAAAAAAATGTTTTTTTTAGACATTTATGTCACATAGAATAACACAATAACATTTCAGTGGCATCAAATGCAGAATCCCTGCTCAATTTAAAACTACAGCTGCAACAATTAGTTGATCTACAAAAATTAATAGCAACAGTGACTACGATTGTTTGTTGCAGCTCCATTTATCATGAAACAGGCATGTGTAATTAACCAATTAAAGACCATCACACAGCTGTGATGCCTGTTAGAGCGTTCCATCCTCTGCATACATGTAAAATTTGTAACTGCACGTTGCACAGTTAAAACACTGTCATGTTGACAGTATCTGTTCATCAACATAAAGACAGACATATATTCATGTTCTTGCCAAACATTTGATCATTTATCTCCCAATAATGACACGTTCTGCATTCAAGACTAACCACGTTTAGTATATTTCATTGCTTGTGTCAAATGAGGATATATGAAGGAGTATTTCAGCACAATACACACATGTAGGCTACATATGTTTTGACATATTGAACTAATCTGGAATATTTCACCTACACACACTGATTTGACATCACAGCAGGTGTGATCCCAGTAGTAGATGGTTCCTAGTTTTACCTGATGTCTTAGACTTGACAAGAATGATTTAAACTGATACAATGATACATGACTTTATGCCATTGTGGGCAGGGCATGGAGCAGGCGGTGCCAAAGGCCCTGTTGTACTTAGTGTCCCCATACTGCTGGTGTATTTTTCTTAGATCTTTAAACTTTGCTTTCATTTTGATCACAACTACACATTTGTAAAGTTTTCTAACTGCATCTTGCCAAATTGTGATGCTGTGTTGTTGATAAAATCTGTCTACTGATAAACATATTAACACCTGCTAAAGCACTGAAAACCACATCTGTGTTAGCTCCCACTACATAAAGTGTTAACAGGCACTCACGCGTACATACAGATGCATGAAGCTGAAACAGCAACAGTCACAATGTCATGGCTTGTACATAAAGCACTTACTTAACTGATTCAAGCTCAGTACAGATCAGGTTGTATGTGTTAATGCACCTGTCTGTACTATGAAATGCTTTATTGGTCATTAAGAGAAGTCTTATTAGTTTACGTTGGAATCAAATGTGTCTTCTTGAAGGGCGAGTCAGCTGAGGAGATGCTTCACACTCAGCCAGACAAACAGTGAGTGTTTATGCCAGCTGGAGGTCATCGGTGTTTACAGTCAGTTGTGTTAAAAGTTAACTTTCTTGCTCCTTGTGTGCAGCAGACAGCCTGAACATCCCACATGCACTTCTCTATGCGGAGATGCTTTGCATTTATTGTGTCAGTATGTGTGTTTTTTCTTGTGGGTGTTCATCAGGGAATTGTTAAAATGTAATGCAACAACTATTGACTGAAGGGTCGCCATAAGTGACAGTGGATTTAGCTCATTTGAGAGGCGGTTAGTCTGAAAAAATGGAATAATTTTTCCTTTTTCTACTTTTGTGCTATGTTGCACACAAATTGCTTGTGCCATGCTAAGACAAATGTGCTCGCCTTGTTTGAAAAAAAAAACCCCACATCCATCGATTTTAGTGATTGGCCACTTCACACCCACAGATCCCATCTGTTTGAACCTGTGCAATCAGGAAGGATTTTTCTATTCTTGAACTGCTGCCATTTTTCCATTGATTGCTCATGTTTGATAATGAGGAAAAACAGCGTTTACAGTTCAATCGAGGGATGTGTGGTTTATCTTCCCACACATTACGTCATGGTCACTCCAAGCCCTTGCCAGGGTTTTTGACATCTGTGGCAGTGCCAGATGTTGCTGTCCTCTGACTGTCTTCTTAACAGCTGAGTGCCGCTGTAGAAAGGTCATCACATCATCAGAGATGGATGATGGGCTAACCATACTTAACACACAGATCATGAAAAATGTGGCAATATGCTGGCTGTTAACCTCCAGGTTCGTGCTTCCTGAGTCAAAAAGAGTCTCATAAGTACTCGTGATTGAAAAGCTGCAGCTTGTGTATGTTTATTAGTGAGCTTAGGTTACATATAGAAACTTCAACACAATCCAAGTCTGCATCCATCAAACTAAATTAGCTCCATCTTTGCGAAATAGATATAGTTAAAAGTTTGATGTAAACTGGCACATGCATATGTGGGCTATGAGCAGCACTGTGGTATTTAGTGTCTCTGCTGTCAGATTATTCCTGATTGAGTCAATTTAACAAATAAAGCACAGTGTGAGCTATATTTGACTGCGATCACCAGAGTAATTACCTTGTTTGAAGTCTTTTTACCCGGGCGAAAATGTTTCATTTTTGTCAGCAGGAGTTAACTTTCACAATGAAAGTAAATGAAACCTGTGGAGCACGAACCCGTCTGTCACTTAGTTTCATGTCCAGTCAAGAACAATGGCATTCAAAAGAACGCTGCACTGCTGATTCAAGGGTAGAGGAGTGGTTTAAGTGGGCCTGAAAAGTAATTAGTGCTTGTATTGTTTTTGGTTTCAAACAAACTTCTCTGAACTAATGGGCCATTTTGCCTCCGAGTCGCTTTTGTTGAAAAACTCACAATGTGTCTGCTGTGCGAGAGTGCAGCGCGACATGACGCACAAAATTAAGTCTGATTATGTTCAAGTGACACATTATTTTTTCATTAGAATTTAGACAGCATTTTAAAGTTTAAATGTCTTAAGAGGGCAATATTAATGTGAACGGTGTATTACACTTACACACGGTACATCTTCTGTTCAATTTTCCAGTAGATAGGTGGTGTTGCATGCATACATGCATGCGTGTTAGTGTTTGTGTTTGCACTCACAGCATGTATAATTCCTTATTAAACCTTCTGCTGTCGTTTACTGCTGGAAAAGTGAACCTGAATCTGTCGTGTATGAGAATTTTATTTTAACAGTCTCACTGTTTGGTGTGATTTCGGGGGTGTATTGTGAGTGTCGGTTAACGTGCCACTGTGTGTGGAGGTGTGTGACTGTACTTGAATACATATTGGTTTGGTGTGAGAGTGTGTGTGGGTGCATAAATGTTTGCCGAGCTCCTCCTGCCTCGCTCCAGGCAGAGCTGGCTAACGGAAGAATCCGTGCTGCAGAATCGAGTTGCACTTTGCAGGACGCCAGCCGTGCTGCAGCTCCAGGGACCCGGGCGGCTCTCTATCTCCTGGCTGGCAGGCCGCTGCTGAGCCCTGCAGCTGCATGCATGTGTGCCACTCTTGCTCAGTGCAATCAGACACACAGATAACCACATCGAGAGAGAGAGAGAGAGAGGGAGAGGGGGGGGGCGAGGGAGGGGAAGCGGCATAATCATTGGTGATGGTGTGGGAGAGCTATGCGTGTGGTGGCTAAATAATAAATGTGGCATATCGGGTTTTGTGTGAAGCCAGGACTGGAGCCCGCTCCTGTGGTGGTGTGCTGAGGGGAGAGGGGAGGATGTAGAGACTTCACACATGCTACTCAATCAAGGAATAGAAAATGGAATAGAAGTTTAGCTGTGTAACTGATTCATTTCTTTTTACATTAATTATTTAAGTTAGTTGCAGAATCAAAATGATAAAAATTCACTGGTTTCACCTTTTAAATGTAAAATTTTTCTATTTTTGTTTGTTGAATAACATTGCAATTGTCTGCTGGTTGGGAAAACAAGTCATTTAAAGGTTTTAATGAAGAAGGTTACCTTTTCGGCATTTCATACATGAAGCAATCACCCCAAAAAAGCCCAACAACCAACAGATTAACCAGAGAACGACTGCGATGCAGCCTTAATTTGAAGAAACATCAGAGAATGTGAAAGAACAAAAGGCAAACAACAAGTATGCCTCTTTGTCAAAGTGTGAAGAAAGTGTAGCGTCTCAGTGAATTATTAGTTTGGAATGATATTTGCAAACACACCAAATGTGCCGCTTTTCATTGACAACACCAACCCCCCCTCCTCTTCCCTCTCTCCTCCCACCTCCTCTCCTCCCGCCCCCTCCTTGTCTTCTTCTGTTTCTCCAAGAAGGTGATGCTTCCTACAGGAGCAGCGTTCCGGTGGTTCCAGTAGGATTCCTCCTCCACTCCCTACCCAAAGCTCTGCCATCAAGTGCAATGCCAACTCCTGGATTGTCTCCGGAACAGACACTGGCTAATAAAACAAACAAGCAACACATAAAATAATCGAAAAAAAAACAAAAAACAAAAAACAAAATGACAAAAAAACAAAAGAAAACAGAACAACAACAACAACAAAAACAAAAAAAATCAATCGGGTAAATGGATGCACCTACTTATTCCTTGAACCAAAAATGAAGCATAAAGAAAAGCATCTATGGCAATTTTCATTCCCTTTTCTATGTTTCCATTTTGGTACCTTTTGTCCCTTTTCCAGCAAGTTTTTTTCTGTCGCTTAAACATGGAACTGTTCATTGCCAGAAACAGAAATGACGGACTGAGTGTGGACAATCAACTAATTTCTGTGTTTGGTGTTAATGTTGTTCATGTGTGGAAAGATACAGTACTTGTGTAGAGAATGTAAATTTACAGCTATATTTCAAAACTAGTGGCTAATGGCAAACATTATTGTAATTCTTCACCATCATGTTACTTAAACCCTTGTCTATTTTACAGTTCATTTCGTCGGACCGTACAGTTTGTTTTTTGTCAGACAGATCAGTGGTGGTCTTTTTAAAGACAAAGAAAAATGTTTTAAAAATGTGACTCTGTGGTTTTTCTGATTTAAACAAAACTGAAAAAAAAGTCTTTTTATTGGGCAGATCTCCAGAGGCTCTTCACTGGGTTGAAGAAGCTGTTTCGCCAGAGCCGTCACTACTGTAATCTCCTCAATCAGCCCTCCTCTGCATTTCCAAACTTTTCCTTTAGTGAAACTGGCAGCCTTATGTTACTGTGGCCCTACTGAGCATGTGCCAATACTGCTCAGGGCAATAGCATTAAGAGACAGCACTTGCTCTGAGTCTACCCTACTGAACGCACTGAGACAAGATTACATTTTTTTTTTTTATTCGTTTGTTTATTTGTTATATTTTCATGGTTTTTGTTATGTTGCTGGGTAGCTACAGCTTTTAAAAATAACCAATCTTTGTATTCGTTTAGAAAAATTGGACTGGTTTTGTGAATAAAAAGGAATGCATGTATTCGTGTCAAAATTTACAATTCTGATGTTTGTCTATTTGTCTATTTGCATGTTTTTTTTAAGAAAACAGCTGGTTTGACGAAAACAGACGGAAACTTTGAGTATGAATTTTCCATGAATTAAAAAAAAAAGTTTCCTTTTATAATTGGGTCCTGTAGGAAAATTCTCAATAATTTTGACGCAAGCAGAACTCATTAAAAGTAAATCAGGCATATGGATCACCATGATATCCTTTGTTTGACTGAGATATTTCTCTTACTGCCTATGTAATATCTTCCTTTGACTGATGGAGCCTTGCTATAAAATGTAACCAAAATGATTTAAAAGATGTTTGAATAAGAACAATTTTGGTTGCAGTTTTTCTTCAAAATGCATGAAATCTGCCGAAAATTTCTCCTTTTTCCTATTTTCTCAGTGACTTTTTATCTCCTCAAAGATCTTTGTGACATTCACCCGACTACATGACATTTACAATCAGAAAACACAAGCAGAAAACCACTGATGGCAATGGATTACTGATGGGAAGTATTGACATCGGAGCTATTAGGTACGGTGGCCCTGAGAGCTCGATGCACTGCAGCTTAAGGAAATACATGCAAATGGATGAAGCACAAGAAAATCAATTCAGCAATGTGAGAACACACGGCCAGCATTTAGAAAATGCTGCAAAAGAGAAAACATGAGCAAATACAGAGACATGCTGCAAGTAGTACAGAGGACAAAGGAAACTGTTTCCAGGGGACACCAAACAGTGATGCACACGGCTGAGAAACACTTGTCCCACCAAAAAAAAAACAACAAAAAAAACTGCTTAGAGACAGCTAACTTCAATAACTTCACAAATTGGGGCTGTATTTCTATATTTTGTGCCTACTCGTCTCCTCCATTCTCGTGTTGACCCAAAAATCAATCTTGAGCACGCCATCTTGAAGAATGTCTCAATTCTTAAAATGCAGCTGAGAAGGAGAGGAGCGGAGGAGCAGAGAGCGAGGATGCACAGGTGTGGCCTTTGTATAATTTTTCTCAGCTCCCATGATATAAAAAAGAGCTGTGACACACAGCTGGAACATAAAAACACACAAGGGGAAGGACTCTTCCTTTTGTATTTACAAGTTGTGCTGTTATCTAAGATAATCAAATTGTGCAATCAAACTTTCTGTGAGACAGAAAATAGACTGTATAGATGTACAGCATCAATAAGTCACTCTGTTTTTAAAGTGAATACATGAGCTTTCATAAATACTGTTACATTGATCTGGCAGAGATCATGAAAAACAGCTGTACACAGCAGCAAAAAACAATGGACAGATGTTGCAGCTGTGGCTCACATCATGTTTAACTGACATCTTTTTAAAATGAAGTTTCCAAAGTAAGGATGTCTCATTTTGCTGAATGCCCGTTGCCTCAACTCCTCGTGTCTCTCCCTTGCCTCCTCCACTTGTATCTCAGGAGGAACCAAGACGTGAGGACAGGAAAGGATTCAAAGCTCTACAAACTGAGAAATGAGGAGAGGTGCGTGAGTCACAAACCATGGCAACAACAAGTGTGTCCCAAGTGTGTTTAGCGTCCCCTGGAAACAGTTTCTGTTGCCATCAGAGCTTCTTTCACTGTTACTGTATCTGTCTTTTTTTTTCTCTGTTTTGCAGCATTTTTCTAAATGCTATGCATCTGTTGTCAAATTGGTGAGGACGTTTTCTTTTCCTGGAATTGCAACACTTGAGCTCTCAGGGCCACAACAATTGAGACTATCCTGTGTCTAAAGTGTCCGTGTATTTGGGCTGGATGTGTTTTGCATTCATGCAGTAGGAGGGAATGAAGTTGGGATAAAGACATGGATAAGTGAAAGCAGTGCTGATTTAAAAACCCTTTCCAAAGTGTGGTCAATCTCACATGGGTCTTAGTGTAATTACTGATTCTAATGCCTCAGGTCTGTGACACCAGAGTGAATTTCCATTTCCTGCTAAGTGATGATTCTCAGTGATTTTTTTTTTTTCACAGCTCCATAGTCACTCTTTCATATCCAGGTGGGGAAGTAGATGCAGATTTCTGCCGCAGCCGTAGTGCTGACTGTTTTTAATTAGTGAATATCTGCGGTGGAAGGCCCAGTATGGTGGGCTTGTGTACGAGCTCGTGATCAGCTTGGCGAGTGGAGGGTTGGAGAGTGTAGCTGTATTCCCAGCTTCCCCCCCGGTGACAGTGCTGGGCTAGTGCCATCGCCATGGCGATGGGGGGAGTGTGTGTGTGTGTGTGTGTGTGTGTCTGTTCGTGAATGGGTGTGTGTGTGTGTCTTAGGGTGTGTGTGTGGTGGTGGTGGGGGGGTGGCTGAGGCCTTTCATTATTAATGTGCACCGCGGCGTCCTTACCTCCTCTGAGCCCGCACAGCTCACTGCCTGACCTGCCATCCAAGGGAGAGGGAGTGGGGAGGGGGGACTGAGGAGGCAGAGATAAAGAAAGAGAAGTGAGCCAGAGAGAAAGAAAGAGACAAGCACGACGAGTGTATAGTGCCGAAGCATACGACTGTAAAGTAGAAATTCATTCACCTTCATTCCACATTTGCACCTGAGACAGATAAATTTGTCAGATTGAAATTTTTCAGTTTGAGTGAGGAGGTTTCGGGTGTGGCTGCAGGTGACTGTGGCTCCTGCCTGCTGAGGTGTTGCAGCCCCGGGGGTTGGTTGGTAGGTGAGGTGGTGGTGGTGGTGGGGGTGGTGGTTGGGGGGGGGTGGTCACGTTGTGGCGGTTGTCTTCATGCAGAGGGGTGTACGGCTTGGTGAGCAGGCCTGTCACACTGGGAAAATCCTGGAATCTTATCACCGCCTCACAGACACTGAGCAGCACTGATCTACTCACCCTCATTGCCAGCAGACATGCCCTTCCCCCATCCAAATGCCCCTGCACAGGCTGGCCCCTTCTCAGCTCGCTCGCCACCTTCCTCGAACGGGGGAGATAGCAGGAACTGATGCAGTCCAATTGTTGAGGAGGGAGGAATGTTGCTAGTAAAATGTGACCAACGGGAAGAAAAACACAGGCTTTGAAAGTGAGTCCACAGGCCAGAGTGCTGAGGAGTCAGCACAGACCCTCATCTCACTCTGACCATTAAATGTGAAGTCACAGGGAGGAACAGGATGTCATATATGTGAATATTTAAGGCAAATTTTTTTCTCTAAACTCTCAGTGTCATGCAAACTACATGGACAAAGACTAGACTGAAGGCTCCCACATTTTATAAATACATACAATCTGATAGATTTGAAATATCATTTATTAAAGAAATGCAGCTGTCTAAGGACATCACTTTTTTGTGTAACAGGGGAAAATGAGTTTAAAAAGTTTGTCTCATTAGGATTCACATAATTTGTGTCTCATGTTACACAAAAACTTTATAACAGCAAAAACAAGGTCGTATATAAGCGAACTGCTAAAATTTGTATTTTTCGATTGCACATTTTAGTTTGCCACTCTTTTCATGACTGGCTAAATTGGTTTACTGGGTAACAGTGTTTATTACATTACTAAAACCTATACAAAAAATATTTTGGAGTAATCTAGTTGCTTGAAAATACTGAACAGGTGAACTGTTTATTATTATAAAAAAGGTCCTGGTTTCTTAAGAAACCAGATTGAAATATTTCTTATTTGATCCTATTCTTTATTTTGAATAATTAATTATTAATACATATTTTATAATTTATCATTAATTAATAATTTATCATCAATTTATAAGCCCTAGTATACATTATGTCAGTATCTTTGAACACAAATATACTGCAGATTACAACAGTATCTATTAGTTAAATAGGTACTTTGTGATCATTATTGATAAAATATATTCATACATGTTTTATCATGATGTATCAATAAAGTTGCATCATATTTAGAAACTCAGATTAATCTTTTAAGTCCACACACTCGATGGGAAATTCACTTTTCACAGAATTTCACAGCTCTGATGTTAAGAAATCATCACTTACAGCAGATGTAGTTTTGATGTCGTTTTAAAATATTGAAGCCTAATCTGTTAACTTGGTGGGATATTACAATTTCCCAGAATGCTCCATTCTTGTGAATGATATCACATGCTGAAACAGTGAACTATACAAATCAATGCAGCCAATACTCCTGTTGGGTATTGATCTCCTAAAATTGGTGAGTTCTCTGTTCAATTGATTTGACTGCTTATGTATTAAATACAGGAAAGTGGTAATGATAAAAAAAAGTCTTTGCCCAAATGTGACACTTTTCGACCATGAAATCAAAGCAAACTGAGGCTCAAGTCAGACACATTGAACTGATGGTTGAAAAAGAGGCTGCAGCCCAGCTATTGCTCCAATGCTACCTGGCAAATTTAGAGGTTTTTGTGTTTTCCACTTAGTGGTTTTTTTTGTTATTTAAGGACTTTTTGGGAAGAAAAAGCATTCCTTGCCTCCTCTTCATTGACCCGACCTCTATCACAGCTCAGATTCACCTCTCAAAATGAAAATGGTATGTGATTAGAAAGTTAACAACTAAAGAAAATAAAGAAGTTATGTTTTGCTTTGCAACAAGCAGGACAGATTTTGGTGATCATGTATGAAACTTGTCATATGCTGCAGAAGACAAATGAACAACAGGTCTTATTTGTGAAATTAGGCCAATTCACCATTGAACAACATTAATAAACAACAAACAATATGTAAAACATACTGTTTTTAATTCATTGTTAATGTAATTTGGTAAAAAATTGTAATTTGGGTGCTTTTTCATAACATAAGACTCTTCACATTTATGCTTTTAGACTCATTAATCAGAGTTTTAAAGTTGGGGAGAAGTTTTTTGTTGAATAAACTAAGAGGAACTTTAAACAGGTTATGAAACAGCCTCAATTTAACACTGATGCCTCTATATGACCTATAAAACAACCAAAACCATCAGAAAGAAGACTGGCTTTTCCTTCTAAGCACTGAGGATGAATTGTGACGTCACACAGCCTGAAGAAAGAAGCTGCTCTGTGGTCTTGTGGTTCAGCAGTGAACATGTCTGTATTGTTAGGTGGCAGCACAAAAACGGGGTTATAATGTTATTATTTTTTTTTTTTGTTATTTCCTGCTTATATAATAAAGACATTACATTATATTGCTAGCATATTTGTAGCTTAAGTTTTAGCTTGACAAAATTACTTTTTTTTAATCAACAAATCTGTCAGTTGTATGTAACCAAACTTGGGTGTACAAAAGTTAATGATGCTAAAACAAACTTTATCTTTTTTATCACCGTCATTTTAAGTTATTAATCTTACAAAGCCACAAATTACCTTTATTTACACATTACCACCTCTCCATTCATTCTACAAACAGCTGTATTTGAGAGTGTTAATTAACATAAATATTTGTTTTGGTTTTTTTTCGCTCGCTTCAAAACAAATGCAGTGCTAGCCCGATTAAGATCTTCATGGCAGGAGACAGTGCTGTCAATATGGCTTTTGTCCACAGGGGCCGCCATAATCAACAAATAAAAAATAAAAAAATAAAAAATAAAGCTCACTGCTTTGAATTTAGGGCACTTTTTGAGCATTCACTTACTGTAATCTTAAGAAACCACCACAAATGATGTAATTTATTACACACAGTTTTGTAAATGTCAAACTAAGAAGGATGTGACATCTGATTGCATAAGAATAAATAAATTTCCCAGTGAGATCAGATTTCATATGCATGTGAATGGGTTAAAGAGCAAAGGAAAAATCTTACTTTGAAAAATGAAACACTTTTATCATTCATACTCAACTACCACCACCACCACCGCAGCCCAACCACGCATCCCTCTACACACACATGTTTGGTTGAGGCAAAATTGCTCTCAGCTGTTATCTATAGCCACTTATCCTTTTGGGGGGTCGCAGAGCGGCTGGAGTCAATCCCAGCTGACACTGGGTGAGAGACGTGGGACACTCTGGACAGGACGCTGATCCATCACACACACAGAAAAACAACAATTTAAGCTCATATTCATTGTAAAATAATTGTACAAACATGTTGATTTCAGTCACGTATTATAAACACACAACAAAGTCACCTGCACAAACCCACTGGGTTCATTATTCTTTCAATAGGAGCATAAGGCTAACACATGCTCGCTATGTTTTGCAGTGCCGTTTGCTTAAAGAAAACCATCTGTGTCATTTTTAGTTTTAATTATTTTAGCTGTGAGAGAATCTCATTATTGCCACAATAGTCACGCCAGTTTTTTATTTTTTAAAAATACTCGATTGCATCCAAAAAGAGAGCAAACACTCGCAGCTGCAGGATAAATGTATAATATAAAAGTCAAACATCACCTCCAAATACTGCCTTAATGTATGACATACAAAAAAAACCAAACCCTAACATATTTGAGTTACAAGTGTAGGAGTCACACTGAGCTCTCACGTGAAGATCTGTTGTATCTTTTTAACCTGAAGCACCAAACAGATGGAATCAGGAAAGAGCTTTTTGTTGGTACTTTTGCTGAAACACCATTAAAATTATGAGCCTGTGACAATCTGTCTTTAGTGGAGGGCTGTTCAGTTTCAATATTTTTAATGTCTGGGTGTAAGTGGTGACTATTTTTTTTTTATTTTTCAATTTCATTTACCTTCATTTTACAAGGAAGTCCTGTTGAGATTAAAAGTCTGACTTATTAGAAAGACTTCACAAATCACATAAAAAAGTCACACAACATAAATAAATAAAACAGAAGAACAGGTATTCTTACACAGTGGCCTCTTAAGATAAACAACCACATGCCACTTTGACCACATTTTGTTTGTCCTTTAATGTGTCAAAGGCTGTAAATTTGACTAATTCTAGATCTTTTTGCAGATTATTAAGTTCTAATGATGCATAGGAAAACACAGCTTTCCTAAAAGCTTTTAAACCCAGTGTACATTAAAAAGTAAACATCTAGTGGATTAATTGTAAAAGACACACTGTTTCATTGCACTTAATACATTTAAAGATGCTTTTGTTAAGACCTGTAGGACTACTTCCTGTTAAAAGCTCTGAATACGCCGTATAAATACATATATTTAACCTTCATTCATGGAGTCTGTCCTCATTTGCAAATACCCACACTTTTACTGCATTATGCCTTTAATAATAAAATACATGTTCAGTAACTATTAAATTTAAATTAAAGTATAGTCCATAGCTATGGCAAGTCAATGATTTTAAATCTGGCCTGGGTATCTTCTTGAAAAGCTCTTTCTATGATCAAAATTAGGCTTTCTCTCCAGTGCTATACAACAGATAACTGCACAGTGACCTTGAATATTTTTGTTAGTTCTATTCCTTTATCACACAGCGTAATATTTTCTTATAAATCTTGAAGTAAAGTTGTCAAAAACTGGCTTTTAGGTCCAATTACATGATAAAAATTCACAAAAGTTTCATCCAGCAGACTTCCTCCACCTTCCAGTTTCTCCTATTTGAATACATTATTGATAAACAGCAGTGCTTTAGGGGAATCTAAGGGGCATGTTCATCAAAAAGGAAATTACAGAGGATCAGCACAGGTTACAACTGACCTTGCTTAGAGGGGCCTTTAAGCCATTTAGTGCTTTTCTTTTCAACTTTTGTCACACTGCTAATAAAACACAATTTAGAATGTATTTAAACATCTGATGCAATCATAATGACTCACAGGTTAATAGCCAACACTGTTAGAATTTAGTGAACATTGAAACTTTAGTATTAAGAAGGTAAATAAAGAGAGTTTTGTGAGCAAAGGCCCCCTAAAATGGTCTCATGATGGCTGTCAGGTGAAGAAATGCTTTAATCAAATTGGATGATATGAGAGTTTAATTTTGTAAAGCACAGCTGAGAACAAAGTGATGAGTATTGGTAATGACTTCATAATTTTAGTTAATGCATTACACATAACAATTTGTATCTTAACTCATAAAAGATATTACATTTACTCAATTATAAAAAAACATGATGTAGGTGTATTGGGGTCCAAGCACCTGACGCAACTCTGAGCCAAAGGCAAACTGCCTCAGGGAAACCGGGAGGACGAGACCATCGCTGAATTGGGCTTAAAGAGCTTTTTAATATGCATTTGTTTGTGTGCTCAGGTAGACTGAGATGTACTCCTGCAGCGCACACTGCCAAGATCTGCTCCAGCCTTGGACTACAAGAGTCATTGAGCCTGATCTGTGCTAAAGCTAAATACTTCTCAATAAAATCATATTCAATAGTGTGAAGGCTCATCTAGTTTAGGTAACACTCTTAATAAAAAGACAGAAAGCTTTAAGAGCAAAAATTACATGTAAGTATTAAGTTCTTTTTCCTCTTCACTGATTTGTTATTCACTCTCCTGAACCAACCATGGCATAATATAATATAAAATACAATATCCATGGTTCAATTATGAAGAAAAGACACACACACACACACACGCAAACACACACACCTACACCTACACACACACACACACACACACACACACACACACACACAACATGAATACAACAAGAAACAAAATTCACTCAGGCATTAAATCGTACACGAACATAAACACATACACTTCCAAACAGACACAAAACCATGCATAATCTCCCTTTCTTTTCTTCTTGCTCTCTCTCTCTCTCTCTCTCTCTCACACACACACACACACACACACACACACACACACACACAAACACACCCACGAGGACACGTGGGAACAGATTAAGTCCAAATCAATGGCTGTGGCTGGACTGGGAGAGAGATTTCACCCAGGGTTCTCGTTAAGGTCTGACACATGCGGCAAAGGCTGGAGGGAGTGTTATTACCAGGGTGATGGTTGATAAGACACTCGTTTCTCCACGGTGCGTCCCGCGGGAAAATGCATCGTGCAGCCATGGAAACCATAAAGCTAGGTGTTATGCTATAATTGGGCCGGCGTTTTAAAAAACGGTGCAGCTGCACTGCCACAGGTATGCCACTGTCTTCAAATGAGAAATTATAGTGGAGCCACAGCAGAGAAGAAGCGGACGATTTCCAAGAGCGGTTTTTCTCCCATGTGGTTCCCCTTTTTTGATTTGTTTTGATCAAACAAACTTAGACAGAGGAGGATATGACACAAGTTGCAATAAACAAAATGAAGAAACAAAACACCCAAAAAAAAAAAGAAAAAAGAAAAAGATCAACTTATTAAGAATTGTTTATGTGGCTGGATGAGCAAAGCGTACACACCTGCCACTGCGTGTTCAGAGGGATTTACATTCCAGTTATTTTTTAATTGCTTACTAACATTTTTCTTCTGCAGCCTGGATGAAAACTGCATCAGGAAGCACAGTTAAAGATGGAGGAAGGAGACAAGGGGGAAAAAAAAGCAAGAGGAGGAGGAGGAGGAGGAGGAGGGAGGACGAGAAGAGGGGAAAGATAGTCGTTGGCCAATCCCTGCTCAGTCTCTGTAACTTGGTTGATTACGATCAATTTCCCTGGTATCGATGGCCTCCCTGGCCCTGAGCTACACTCCCTCCTGCTCTTTGCATGGTACGTGCTTTGTGTACCATGACATGACTCACACTCCACCACACCATCCCCAAACCCCTGGCACTCCCACCTGCAGCTCTGTGATTTTGGCCTTGAGAAATATCAACAGCTGGGTAACTGTGTGTCGGAGGAGGGATATAAACAAGCAATCGAACAACACAAATGTTTCCACTTCCATGTACTCGGAGTCAGCTAAAAATCTGGGTTAATGCAGTATTTTTAACTGATTGGCTTGTGAGTGTGGTAGGTGTAAAAAGTTTGGGTGGTGTTACTGCAGCAGTGCAGAAGGAGAGGGATTTTTTTTTTTTTTTTTTTTTTTTTTCCTGTCGGCGGCGGCGGCTGCTGAAGGATTGAGTGCAAGCTGAAAAACTCAAGAGAGACAAAGTGAAAATGATGAGACGAAGTTTGGTCACGACGTGCTGGACCGAAAGCCCCAAACCTGTATTTGTTCTGGGGAATGCAAAACTGTCCTCCCTCCGGCATGTGCGAGGGCGCATCCCGCTCGCTCCATCTCTGCACACTTGGCACGCTCTATCCGAATTAATTGCATCTCTGCGAGGGAGAGAGCGAGATGGATAAAGAGAGAGGGAGAGGTTTAGTCCTTCTGTTGGGCTGGTCTTGCTACAAGGGGAGTCATTTAAAATTCTACCTCCCATGTGGCTCCTGGTTTTCACTTTAATGACCCTCCTCCCCCTCTCCCCTTGCTTTTTTACCCCATGACTTTCCTGTGTTCGGAGCTGTGAGCTCAGTTTCCTGTATGACTGAACAATCCTCGTGCACATCCTGTTTTGTATACAAATAAAATGACGGTTGTTTATTGAACAGCATTGAGGCCATTAGTGACAAAATATAGGAAATGCCCTCTGTCTTTGGCTCAGCATCTTCTCATCTTTTCCTCTCTGTCACCAGACAGCAACCCTGAAATCCACCATGCTTCACCTTCAACAAGCCAACTCTCTGCTGCCTGCATTTATTGCAGTATAAGCAACATGGTTTCTCTAGGAAAACAGCAGCTCCACCTGTTGTTATCTTTAAATTAGTCTTTGCACTGAAATATGTTGTAGGAAAAAAAAACAAAACGTTTGTTTTGAAAAAGATGGAAATCTTTCATTTTATCTTTTGTTTGCAGTTTGTCTACCAGGTAATAATTCATACAGTCAGGATCATAACGATTGACCTTTCTGGATGATTTTAGAGGTCCTGCGCTCCATATGGAAGTGTCTGGGACTTTGTGGTTTGTGTGTGCATGGGTGTGTGTGTGTGTGTGTGTGTGTAACAGAGGCAGCAGAAGGCCCTGTGGACGGTTAACTGCCGCAGTGTTTACTGGCGCTACATGCGAGCTTCAGAAGAGGCACGATAGGAAATGGCCTCAATAAGATAAAGCTGAGCTTTCTGCATAGTTCTCTGCGGGGGTATCTGTCACACACACACACACACTCTCTCTCTCACACACACACACACACATATCTCTGTGTGTGAGGTGGGGGTAGAGTGGAGTGGGCTGTAGGACAGCGATGGCCCACAAGGTCAGAGTAGGCTGTGTACATGGTTGTTTTTCTCTGTTTTTTCTCTCTCTCAGCGGTGGAGCTGTGTGCTGCCTCCCCGGGTCTCTCCTCTATCTGGTCAATACCACCACGCAGCTTCTGACGATCAATGGAGGGTCAATACCTCTCAGACGCCTGCCTCTTTGTGCTCTCACTGATTTAGCTACCACCTACCCAGGCCTTCTTTTTTTTTCACTTTTTCTTTCTCCCTCCCTGTTTTTTTATGACCCTGGCTCTCGCTTAAATACGTGAACCTGCTGAAATTAAAGATACGGCAGTAAATCTGAGGCACAAGTTTTCTGCCAAACCGCATAAACTTCAGCTCTTCATTGGATATACACACGACTGTGGTGGCCTGTTATCTAAAGAAATGTCTTTTTACCCTTTCGTTGGCTAAAAGAAAAACAAAAATGCCTACTCCTCTCAGACAGACACTATGAATCACACTGGTATAAGGTACATTTAAACTAAACGCAGTAGCTGTGAAGGCTGTCTGAAATGATGACATTACTTAAATTAGTACTTTTCTCCAGCTTCACCAGTTAATGAACTCAGTGTGATTCACCTGTAGATGGGGCTAGATTTAGTCTAAAAGTCCAAACTCTGAAATAATGGAGCATGCAGCAGCTCATAAAGGACACCCAGTCATGCATGCTATCAGCTGACTCATGAGCACGCAAGTTACAATCAGACTGACAATAAGTCGGTCTGTTGACGCCAAAGTGGCTCGCGCTCATTCCTGCAGCCCATTCACACGGCTGCTGCTGCTGCTGCTGCTGCTGTTGCTGCTGCTGCTGCTGCTGCGGCGGCTGATGATGATTGGTGTTTGTGAAGCCTTCCTGCACCACCACCACCACCCACCCCTCTGTCTGCACTGCTTCTGCTTTTATACAGAATCAATCTCTTCTCAACATGTGGTGGTGGAGGCGTCCAGTGACCAATTAGGTTGATTATATAAGCAGGTAAATCTCGATACTTATTCTGTGTAATCTGTGAAGGCTTCGAGCCTCTTTTCCAGTTCTTCAGGGACTGTAAGAAAATTATTTGGGCTGTCAGTGGGGGTTAAATCTTAAATAATATCTTTAAAAAAAACAAGGCCCTTTACAGCACTATTAAAATATTTTGTAACTTGCTTTGACTTGGAAAAAAACTACAGCACTCTCCCTTAATATCTAAAACATATACTTCTTGCAAACAAACAAAGTAGCAAAACATTAAAAAAAAGCCACTCCTCATTCATCCAGAAAGAGCTGCTGCTTCCTTCTGTGATGAGAAAAAGTTAAAGCACACTTCCCTGCTCTCCCAACAAATATAGACTCCCCTCCCTTGAGCAAAAGTTAAAAAGATTACCCCCCCTCCTCACCATAATATTTTTTTTCAGACAGTCCCTTGACACACTTGAACTTGAATCTGGCTTCAGTTAAACTTGAAGCAGTGCCTTTAATGCCAAATATAACTCTATTAGCACTTGCTACATTAAATGGGTTAGTCTTCAAAAAAAGGGTGCTCCTCCTCAGAAAAAGTACTTAACCTTTTACCACCTACTGTTCTACCTGTGGGATGCTTTCACACACTGTCACAGACATGAATGTGAACATATGCTGTATGCAGTGAAGATTTAAGAAACTTCTTTTTTGTGGTCATTTTCCTGTCACAAAAATAAATCAGGTACAATGCACAGTGAAGTATACTAAAACTTGAAACATGACGTCTTAACCAGTCTTGTCTCCTTATTGCTGTAATGTACAACGGATTTGCAGCAGCAGATTTGCTTTGTGGGAAATGTAATGGCCAGATAATCACTGTTTTAATTAGGTTATTTTACTTTAAATTACTTTTTACTTTTTTAACATCACAAGGAAATGATGTTTATGTAGCTGGCATGTTGCCAAAGTACTGATACGAAACACATCAGTGAATGTTGAGTGCAATGTATCTCCCCTCCACCAGGAGTAACAGTGATTTAGTAAAGATATTTGTTTATAATAACAGATGAGAAGTGATGATTAAAAAATGAATCAAGGTATTTTTAAACTTGGGTAATATTGTCACATGTTTTGGTGAGAAAATAACTGGTACTTGCAAAAAAATGTTGTGATCGTTTGACAAGATCACCTCAAGGGGGAGCCGTAACATGGCTGCAATGACTACAATGTAATCCTTTGGGGCAACCACGACTGTCTTTACTTCAACAGGTGAAACTGCTGTTTGCGTCTCACAGTCAGCAAGTCAGCAGGTAAAATCCCTTTTGTTGAATTGAAAACAGAAGTTTACAAGGAAAAGTCTCACTGTGAAATCTTGCAAGACTTCGGTCAAGTCGCACAGGATTTCTGAGTAACAATAGTTGCTTAAGCATGTTCAACTTTTATGGTTATATTTAGGCCCTGGCAGTCCTTGGTTAATGTTACGGAAAGATTGTTGTTTTAATACTGAAAGAGTCAACAGTGACTTGAGATGCAAGATTTTTTTTAAATTAACATTCAACCAAACTCACAGTCCTTCCCTAAACTTAACCAAAATATTTTTTTTGTGGAACTTCATCTCTGAGCACAGTCCAGGATTACATTTACCTTTACAACATAATTACAAAAAAAATGCAACATAGAAAGGTAATTCCTGGGAGACAGTTTTATCTTAACAGCGTGGCAGTTTGGAATTGTATCAAATCCTTGAAATCCTTAAATCCCTCTTTAAATGAAGGCTCTTACAATCGAGGATGTTCTAGTTGCATGTAGTCAAAAGAATATGAAAAAAAGCTCAAAAATGGTCTTCAAAGTATTGAAATATCTTCTTCAAAATCTGAGTATTTGTTTCAGTACAACTACAATTCCTGTAGCTATAAGTCTTAAATAATACTGTATAACAGCCTGTGAATGAGGATTCCTGTAACTATACATGTGCAGGGGTCAGAGTTATACAATACAAAAACATACATACAAAAAATGCTTACTGAGCCAGTCCTTGCTATGGTCTCAATGCTTTGCTCAAAATGGTTTAAAGAAATTTGTCAGAGAATGTCTTGGAAGAAAATCATTAGCACTAGCAGTGCAGCTGTTATTAGACCAAAATTGCTGCAGAAAGATGACAATGTGACATCTGTTGTTATTCCTTTATTAGTGTACCAGTTTCCAGCACTGATCAACAAGACAACTCACACTCTACGTACCAAGAGAAACAGAGGAAGAGGGTGAAAAATTGTGTTAAGACAATCAGTAACTCCGAGTGAAAGACTTAGGCCTCCACAGATTAATGTCAGAGTAACTTATACAACAGCATCATGTTTTAACTGCATTATATTAAAAAATCCAAATGTTTTTTCATTTTTCATTAGAACAAACTGAGTGACCGTGATGCATGGTAAGGCACATTAGGAAAAAATGAAAAAGAAACATTGATTTTTCAACAGTAACTGAATAGTAAACAGAAGCCAAACACAGTAGGCCATTAAAAACACCCACAGAGCCATTTGGCATTGTTCTACTGGAAACCCAATATTCTTTACTGAGGAAATCAAGTGGGAGTAAACAAACAAACAAACTGTATTAAAAACTGTGTTTTGACCAAATATTGGCCCCTCAATGATAATCATAACTGAGAGCAACTATCTTTAGCTCCGAAATGAATTCATCGACTTTAATTAGCAGAACATCATTAAGAGAAATGAAACAACTGAACCACATGAGACGGGACACAACTGTAGGTGAACAACAGAGGTGCCCTGCTGTCTGAAGATGTGTGAGATTTATCTGGTGATTGTGAAAATGTGACACGTGTGTGTGTGTGTGTGTGTGTGTGTGAGAGAGAGTGTGTGTGTGTGACAACCCCACTCGATAACTTCAGATCTATTTCACAGCTTTTCAGGCCAATAACCTCCCAGTATGACACATACAACAGGTGCAACCTGCTGGTGTAAATATGTTGACATGACAAACTTCCTCTCTGATCGATACTCTCAGCTGTGCAGACCTCTCAGTTTGAGAGACTTTAAAACCCTGTTTAATCATAAACAGTCCATATTAATATGCACATTATTTATTGTGTGCATGTTTGAATACCTTGCACATGATCAGCAGGCTGTATATTTCCTTTTTTAAGCCTATACTAAACAATAAAAAGGTAATTTTTTTAACATCTTACTTTGCTGAATTGAACAATAGATGTTTGTTTGGTTGTGTTACGTACAGAGGGATCCTTGGTTCCAGGCTGCGGACTTCACTCACCTTTGCTCATCAGGAGTCACTGGGAGCACCTGTGTTGTTTTTCCTCAGCTGATGGCAATCAGACCGGCTGAGAGGTTATATGAGGAGGCTGGTGTTTCCCTGATCAGTTGGTTGTGTGTTTTCAGAGTCAACACCATCAGTTGGCTGTCTGTGTTTGTGTACTTGGATCGGGTGGGTTTTTTTTTTTTTTAAAGGTGTTTTTCTTTATTTTAAACTTTGTGGGATTTCTCATTCTTTGCTTTGTCATGTTGTGACCCTCCTTCCCAGAGACTCCCAACTCTGCTTGTTTGGGTCTAAATTTGTGTTGGTGTATCACTGTGATCAAATTAATGGGTGGCTTTGTTAAATTACATTCCCAAAGCCACCTTACAGAACCCATGGGGCCCATTTTTGCTTGAACATTGTTTTTCTGTCATCGGCAGTGTTTTCAAACTAACAAAACCAAACCAGCAACTCTGAAGCTGTTTTGCAGCACAGCCAGTTTTATGTCTGAACCCCAACAAACAGAAACATGTTCAAACAAACACAACCAACTGCATTTAAATAATGGTAACTATAATCAAACAGCCATGTCACATCATTTTGTTGATTTTTGGTGATATATATAAAATAACAAAAACCACTTTAATATCACCTTTGAAACTCTGGGGGCACCCACTTTTAGTCGACGTGTGAAGGATAAATGCTTCTTCTCTTACTTGAAGCACGTCAAGGAGGAGAATAAACACCTTTTACATATCAGCTTCAGACTTACTGCGGACCATCAGCTCCTTGCAGTGAAGCAGTTGTGCAATACTTTGCCTCTTTCAGTGAGGATGCTTTCTACAACCAATGCCAGTGTTTATTAAAAACTCTAACTTTGCGCAATATGTGCACATTGCAACTATGGTTTAAGGTCATACAAAAAAAACACATGTACATACAGGGCACACTGCTTCCAGTTGGTATCAAATTGACACATGAGCTGCAGAATGGTCGAGTGTTCCTAAGGACGCGAGGCTTTAGCCTGAATTTGTTGGATGGATCCAAATTGCTCCAATGTGACATTTTTCGTTCGCTGCCAAAGGGCTTCGCAATCTGAAGCAATCGAGAAGACAAATAAACCAAAACAGATGTGGTTTTAAAAAGGACTGATTGAATTTGGTTTTTTTTATATATATTTTTTTGCATTTAAAATGTTGCAATCAGCTCTCAACTGTTATATATCTGATTATTGTCCTAGATGCACCAAAGTATTTCTTTTTCTAAAAAAAAAAGTTTTGTGTTTGCGACTGCATTACCAGAAAAAAAAAGCAACTCTTGTTGAGTTGATTTTTATAACATAATGAAATTAAAGGGAGTCAACTGAAGGGATGAAGGTAATAAATCCAAAAAACATAATGTGCTTTTGAAAAGAGCCAGCAGACATCTGACAAATTATTTGTAAGGACTAAAAGTTTCATTTAGGACTCTTGTGATATCACTTTTTTTTTTATCAAGGCCTACGGAATTCATGGTGATAATAGCATGATGTCAACAGAAAATTAGAAAAAACAGTTTATGCTTTCAGTAAAATTTCTTCTCATTTTCGTTTGTGTTTTTATTCCGTCTATTCTCAAAATACAAGTTGAGGGAAGCTGAGAGTCTGAAACTGTAACTCTACAAAAGTTTAAAAAAGAAACGATTATACTTAATTAATTTTTCTATCGCATAGCGGGTGGCTACCAGCGTGGCACTTGGCAAGGAGCTGCTGCCACCCACTCTGACGGAGCGAGAACGGAAAAAAAAAAAAAATTAAAAAAAGATTTACAAGGTTCTGTGTTATTTACATGATATTATCATATGTGTTTTTTTAGCACAATATCAACATTCCATTTTCAAATAACCTCAATACTGGTTATCATTAATACGCCTACTTTTAACACTACTTTTATGGAATAATGCAGAAACACAGCTCACAGTAATGGTGTCTTTCCCCCCTTTCTGCCATCTTTGTCTTTATCTCTCAGTAGCTGACACTGAGCCACTATTAAATCACAATGCCTCTACCTTTCTTCACCTTTTGACCCACTCAGGCTCCACCTTTGCCACAGATGTAGCACTTTTACCCTTCATAATGGTAAAATGCAGAAGTTCAAATCCAGAGCTGCTGCTTTGAGTCCCTTACTTGCCAAATGAGCCACAGATTGCGCCACATGATTGAAAACTTACAGTCTACGTGAGCACCACAATTATCATCCTCTAACCATCCATCTTATGTCTGTTCAATCACAAATTTCCACCCCACCTGCAGTATTGCATAGATTATCACCCCTCAATAGACCACTCCCCCCAGATTATGTAACCCCACCTTTCCTAACCCTGTGACTGCCTTCTTCTAAGTCCAATCAATTTGAGGCAGGACAAAAGACCAAATTTACCATAGTGGAATTTTGACTTTTCACCTTTTTGTTTGGTTGATATTGTATATGTTATTTGAAGGTCAACCAAAAGTTTCTGTATTATTGTATTGTAGATTTCCAAATTTAATCCTTTGAAACTTGAGAAGAAAAATGTGACAGATTGTTGATGCATTAATGATGTAAATGAAAACAATAACCTAATTTATTTAGATTCCTATGCATAGAAAAATAATCCACCAACTATCATCCTACTGTTAATCATTTTATCTAGCTTTAACTATAACAAATTGCTGTAACAGCTTGTTGTCTTTGACAGTGTAGTTTTATGTATTATCTGACCTTGATGACTGAGCTTGTTTACAGACATTAGTGGTGGGATTTTTGCACTTATAGTCAGCAGTGTTAATATAATAGCTGCTTAGGACAAATGGAGAAGAGTTGCTTTGTTAATGTGTGGGCACAGGGTAACATTCGATCAGAGCAATGTAAACAAGTGAGCAGTGGCACCCAAATTCAGTTTTCAACTTAATAAATCAAACCCAGTATGAAAATAGCTGAAACCCTCTAGTGGATAGAAGCTTTTACATCGTTTCCTATAATTTACCTGGAGAGAGAGACAAAATTAAAAAAAAACAAAACAGAAAAAGATCAGGAAATATTGGAAAGGAACCTTGATCAATAATAAAAAATAAAGATAACACGGTGTCAAAGCTAGTGTTGCATCCCTCTAATCTCTAGAAGCTGTTGACCACCACCACATCCCCTCTCCCCAAGAGATGGATGGTTGGAAGGCCCCCGTGGAGCCCAGCGACATTATGGTAATTGTCATTACTGGGGTTGAAGTGCGTGCGTGACTGACGCCATTAGAGAGTGCAATTACAGTAGGCTTTGGTGACCTTGCTGACTAGTGGAGGTCAGGGCTTCTCATTAGAGCATGGTGGAAGGCAGCCCAGTGTCTCCGCTGTGCCAATCAATAAGAGCGTAGCTTGGTCGGCGCTAATCATAGCTTTGACGCAGCCTCACGCCCTGCTACCCCCCATCACCACACATCCCCACCACACTTCCTCTGTTCCACCTTTTAGTTCCCTTATTACCAGAGCATGTGCACCTTTTTCACTCCAGCATTGATTGGCAAAACTGGTTTAAACACACACAGTAAGTGTGCAGTATCAAGTATATATGGGGACGTATGCACCAACAGGGGAAACAGAGGGACCTGTAAGGCTTGACATAGAATAAATGCTGTAATACAGCAACACTAAGAGCTTGTCAGTTTATCATATTATTAGCAAAAAGTATGTATACATACAATGCAATTAAATACTACAGGCATGGGAGATAAAACTGCTAAAACACTGCATCATGTTACAGAGATATGAGTAAATATACAACTTGAGCTCTCCAAGGTATTTCTGAATACAACCAGCATATATTAAGAAATGCTGAACAAACCCAAGCTCAAGTTTTGTATCTTCATTGGTTCAATTCAGGTGCAACCTATTGGGTTTTTTTTCCCTTTCCCTCAGGCTTTTATTTATTAGCCTGAACCTTATAACCTGATGTTGGTTTCAGATAAGTCTCCCTGCGCAGCTGTGAATGATGCATGACATGAAGTTTTGAACACAAAGTGCACTGATACAAGAAAAAAAAAAGCTGAAAGTAAAGCCTGTCATTGTGGAAACATCTTCCTCTGTTTTGGATGGTGAGGTGATCTATAGACATTCATTCTTAACCCCCTAGATGCTGTCTAGACTTATTACCAGTGATACCTGCTGCACAGCTCTCTTTTTTGAGATGAAAGTGGGCCTCGTCCTAATGCAAGAAGACATCTGTATTGATTTGTGTTTATTTATAAATCTCTTTCTCCAACAGTTACCAGCATATCCGTCCCATTTGAACTGGAGTTTGTGAGACATGCTGATCCTTGTGCACCACATCCCATAAAATGCTGCGCACCTACTTTTTTTGCTGCTAGTTGAATGTTTTACGTAGGAAGAGTAATCCTGTTATATCAAACTTAATTAATAAAGATATCAGTCAATATTTAACCAGTATGTACCCTTTGACAGCACCACCTAACTCCTGAACAATGTTTTGTATGTGATCCCTTGACATTGTGCTTTAATTACAAACCCCGCTGTGTGTTTTTTTAATTTTTTCATTCATTGTATGATACCAGCATATGGGGAAGGTGTGCAGTGTTTTGTCACTGAGCATGAAACTATTCCATTCTAATGCACTTTCACTGATAGACAGAAGTGAGTGTGATGAAAAGCTTTACGGACGACATGGCTTTGTTGCTGGTGAGTTACTGTAGAGGAGACAATTACTGAGCCTTTTGTCAACTCCTTACTGTCGTTCTCAGTGTTGACAATCTCCAGCATTTGAAGGAGAAAACACAAGCAATTCAAATCAGCTGACCAATCACAGTTTTTGTGCTCCTCATGAGGCATCTCCATGGCTTGTAACTTCATTTTAATGAGACACACATCAACTACAGCAGCAATCCAGTGGGTGTGGTGTCTCTTTTTCACTATGTTGGGCTACAGCTTCTATAGGTGTATTCTGGTAGTGAGCAAGTACCTGAGTGCTCCTTCGCGGACCATCCACTCCTACTTAGATGCCATAAGGCCTAAACACACAAGTTTCAAGCCCCCTGTTGCATATTAAGTGGATTGCATATTGGTCGGTGCTGCTTTAAAGGGTGGGGGCCATACGGCTGCATGTGCTCCATCCACAGATAGTAGATAACACTTCATATGGTGTTTTGTGGCCAGTAAATAAGATTTTAGGGGATTTCATTATTGTCATCCCCTCATCTCCGCTGCGCTAAAATCTGGTGTATGCTTGTGGGTCAGAGCTTAGATGAAAATACAGTCTGTACCTTCACACTGTAAGATCATACTATGTGAGGCGGTGAACTAAAATGGAGCAGTGCAACATGTATCCGACACACGTTATTGGTTGTAACACTGCTAGTATTCATATAGTATTTCAAAAGCAACACCTTCTGTACAATAATCATTCACCTGTAGCATCTGTGTCCAGGTAAGTCTGACCTATTTCACATTAACAATAGTTAAGAAGACAGTAGTGTACAATATGAACCGCACCAGCAAACTGTTCAAAGCAAAGCCAGAGAACTAGACTGGAAAGGTGTTTAAGTAGAACACAAAAAAAATTATATAAAATAAATATATGATGATACACTTTTTAAAGAAATAGCAGGTTATGCTGGTCACTAAAAGAGTCAGACTTTTTTATTCATTATATTTCCCATCTGACGAGATGAACTCTTGGTATGCTGAAGAATTGATAATGGCTCAGTGTTGTGAGTGTGTAGCTGTGTGCTCTGTCCGCGGTGGTGTGAGGTATGCAGTGTGGCTCGGGGGCAAGCAGTCAGGCAAACAGGCTGTGAGCCAGTTGTCTGCAGAGACAGAGGGGGAGGGGTGGCCGGCCAGAGAACTCTGGATCCACCACAACTCTTTCCTCACTGTTTGCACTCCAGTGGTTTAGTCACCAGACCCGCCTATTAAATCAAAGGCCCCCTTCGACAAAGACTGCCAATTATGCCTAGGCGAGATGCCCCCCACTCTGCTGCTTTCGTGTCCCCATCCGGGTTTTGTCATTCTCCACTCCGTTTTATGTTGCTTCCTCTCTTTTCTCCCTCGCTCCGTCTGACTTATTTTTCCATGTCTCGGTCAAATGGGAAAAAACTGTGTTGCATCTCTGACCTTCTCCCGGAGTCTGAGCAACTCTCACTCGGCCCCTTCTGAAGAACGGAGAAAGATCTATAAAATGTAATTGTAGCTGAGGTGTAAAACCAGCATCCCATGGCTACTGTGGCGTTTTGTGTCTTGTTTGCTAAGAACTAGGTTATGTGTTTTTTGAAAACAAGGACAAGATGAGGAAGGACAGGGGGAGATTATGATTTTTTAGCCATGCGAGCAACGTGGCTCTAGGGATGGCCATGTCGATCTTTCGGTTCACCGCTTTGGTCCAGGCTGAAATACCTCAACAATTACTGGATGGATGATGGTGAAATGTTGCACAGGCATTCATGGTTTCCAAAAAAATGAATCATACTGACTTCAGTGATAGATTAAAATTTCTATCTGGTGCCATCATCAAGACAAAATTTCAAATAAATACTCCTACTTAGTTGTTTCAGTCATTTTCTAATTTTAGCATTTGAATATCCGTTTGCACATATATTGCATTTTACAATCCTGTGTTGTATGAGGACATCAAAACTGAACCTTGAACCTCAGGTGATAACTATCCAAACATAAGCGTCTGTCTGACAGTGGAGTTTGGTGCAAAGATAACCACTACATTTGTAGATATTTTCACCCAGAAATGAGGAAGTCTCCTCTGTTGCAGAATATGTTGTCTCACTTGAGTTATAAGCTGAGGTGACTTCAGATGTGTTGATGTGATGATGCTGCTAATCAGATCCATTTAATTTATGATGCCCAGTTCATAATGCTCCCTCACATACATCTAAGGTGGGTTGTTGTCATGATTATTCACCAGCACAACTTGCCTCAGTTTTCTTTTGTATTGAAAATAGAACATTTCCTAGTTAACTGATAAAGAAAAGTCAAGTGACACAGCCTACTGAACTGTGAATGATGTATTAATCACAGACAAAATGTTGATTAGTTTACCATGTTACAATGGTTGTTTCCATTTTAAATAAAAGAGAAAAACGTACTGTACATATGATCACATTTGTGTGTTTCGTTCAAGCTGGCAGAGTTGATTTCCAAACTGCTTTTTTTAAAGAAAACACGGTGAAATTGCCCACCCACCCAATCACACACACACATACACACACATACACACACATACACACATACACACATACACTCATACTGCTGCCTTTTTGTTCTTATGTTAATTTTGTGAATGAATATTTGCAGATTGCTGAGCCTCTGATTCAATAGCATTAAGAGTTTTTCACTTACTTTTGTAACGTGTGTAACCTGCTCTTTTGTACTTGCAGACCTGCTCAGCTTCAGTGATAGTCGGCCTTAAAGAATAAAACTGGAGGTACACTGTCAACAGTCTTATGAAAAGGCAAAAATCAATGATGCTCGAGCCCGTCTCTCCTAACTCGACTTCACCAGCCAGTCCTGTGGCTCTCAGCCCAAAGTTCGTTGGTTTACTGAAACATAAATCAGGTAAAATTCTGAAGTTAAGTTTCCAAAAGCGGCTCAGGTATTTCCAAAGCAGCTTGGTTATTTAAAACAGTTGCATACTGTAGCTCTTAGCAGACTCTTAGTTGAACCAGACTAAATAGTGTGCTTGTTGGGGTCTATTTCAGCCTCAGATTTTGGTGCTTGAGTAAGTATTTATGGCAGAGGGAAGGTGAATGTGGGATCGACTCAAAATAAACTACTGTGACCGTGTTCATGTTAGTGAAGGAACATATCATCCAGTGCGAAGATGTGGCTCATTGAAAGCAATGGAGCCTCTAAAGCACAGAGAGATGAGCTATATCAGTCTCTGGCTACAACACTGGTTGGATCCATTAATTAACTGTGTTTCTATTCATTGTCAGATACAGTCTGACTTATCAAAGCCTTTAATGTGTCAAAACACGACTATGCAAAACAGTTCATTTGTATTGTTTGTTGGGTCGCATCAAAAAGAGCTACATTTGTTTGATATTGCTGCTGTTCCACATCGCATTGCATTTTGTTTGTTAAGTGGAAAAATGACTTAAAATCACCAGATGAGAGCAGATGATCTCAGCTCATACACTTCTAAGCTTTACACTAGGGTTGTCAGATATACCAGTATTGACCATGATATTGAAAAAATGAAATATTATCATATATTAATAAAACAGATATAAATATAATAAACTATCTTAAAATAACATTTTGATTCAACATTTCAGAATAATAACTTTGAATCTCATAATGATCACAAGATTTTTGCAAAAGATTGACATAGTCATTATTTTAGGACTTTCGGTCAATGTTTTGACGTGGTTTTTCACCAAACAGCTCGTTAAACTATCAAGTGAAAATTTGGTATTGTTACAACTTTACTTGATATCTTGACACATTGTCATACCGTTTTACACAGCAGTAGCATTTATATTAAGCTTCAATTAATTTACTCTTTCTTTGTTTTTAGGAATATTAACAAAGTTTTTCTGATAAAAGAAATCTTCAGCTGCACATAAATGCTGTGGTTTTGATCCCTAAATTGACTTTTTTTCATTGGGCCTTTGGGCCTCATATATGCATCTTACAAAGGCTCAGTGATGACTATCACGTATTTATTCACAAAGATTACATTTACTGAGAAGGTAATAAAATTAAAGCCAAACCCCAAGCAATGCTACATGTAAAGAGGGCATCCCCTTCCTTGCCTACACCCAATAACGGAGTAACCAGCCGAGACATTATCACAGTTTGGGTGAAATGTGGACCGACAGAACTTGCTGCTTCCTGTGTTGTCAATGTCTGTGCATCACTCCTGCCACTGGCTGCCTGTGGTTGTTCGTAATGGATTGTAAACCCTGGTGCAGGCGTACAGAGCTGCTGAGGGAGCCGCACCCCCACATACCTCCAGGCGATGCTCCAGCCCTGCACGGTGCTCGTACTCTACGCTCTGCTTCCCTCTCTTTCTCGCCTCTTGTGTCTCCAGTCTGCACTCCACCCAGCCCCAACTCTTCCCCCTTACACCTCCCAAATGCTGCTCCTCTACAACTTGAACAGCAGACTCCCTACCCACTGAAGCTTTGGATGTAAGCAGAAGATGTATCACACACCTCACCTTCCCAAAATTCAACCTGAAAATCCTAATGTGGATTTTCTACTCGACAAAGCTTTGTAATATCTTTAAAGCTCCTACTACCCTCTTTTCATCACACTACCCTCTTTTCATCACAGCTATAGTATTTTTAAATCACTTTAATATGTCACAAAGAGCACACCTTTACATTTAAATGATGAAACTCAGTCTATTGTATTATTGCATTTGTATCAAATTCAGGCAAAATTTGCATTTTTGTTGGGTATTTTTTAAGATAAAAGTATTTTTTTCAAGACAAGACATCGAGTTATCCTGCCTTTGACTGTAATTCTGGGGGGGGAAATGAAAATAAAAATCATAATTTGTGATGATAATTGATATTTTCCACTGATTACTTTCACTCCTGCCTCATCAAGGGTTAGTAGGGAGCTCAGAAACCTCATGAATATCACGGAGCAGGCGCTCAGGAGAGGATCAAGAGAGAGCGCCGCCAAGCCAAAAGCCAGCTCAACAAGGCAATCCGACTGGAGAGTCAGGTTGCCAACAATGACTCATACTACAGGAAAAGACTTAACAGTTCTCCTTCTCCTCACTCACCAACAACCTCAGCCCTCTTTATTGTCTCACAGAGCAATGAATCTCCCCCGCCTTGCCTCCCCTCCTACAGAATGCAGAACTCTGTTTTACCACAGAAGATGTTATTTGTTTCATTAGTGGCAATGTTTAAAAGTGCGTCAAATGCAAATCAGACTCGAATCTTACGATGCAGCATCGCCTTTCATTCAGGATCATACTGCATGTCAAAGTTAAAAATATCCACTCCACCATCCACCCATTGATTTGCTTCTCTTGAGAAGGGCAGTGTGATGCAAAGGCAGATTCAGCCAAAATAATCTTTAAGAAAAACAAACATCTGTGCAGTTGGCACCGCAGGATGCTTCCTATAGCATTGACAACCCCCGCTAACAAATGCCCCTGTGTCTTTTTGGTTTCTTATTTTTTATTGTAGACATCTAGAAGAAAACTTTAAAGACAAGAGTCAGTAAAAAAATTATGTTGATAAATATACTTCTAGTTTAAGTTTCTTTATATTTTGGTTTTTCTTTTTATGTTGTGGCAAGGCCGTGGTGGCGGTCCGGGAAGGGTTAGTCACAAAAAATACAAGGTTATAAAATGGTAATTTTTTTTCTCAAACTTATTGTAGGTGACATTTCCGCATTGAAGTGTCTAACATCTATAAATTTTTGTTTTATATTTGTTGAATTGGGTTCTTACTTTATCTCAAAGGTTTCAAACAATGTTTATTCAAGGTAATGGTGCATTTCAATGTGCCGCCTCAGAAAGTAAGTAAGTAAGAAGGGAAGTTGGTGAAAGTGACAAAACGTAACATGAAACTGAAATTACCTCATCTGTGAAAATTTCAACCTGAGTCAGACAGATATATTTTCATCTGCGGTGGTGGCTGTTTGAACATGAAATAAACAAATCCCATGATCCCTTGATACTTCACAACATCATCAAACTTCATCTTTTGTTTTTTATTGTTTTGATAGGGAGATATTTAGTGGTGTAAATTATATATTGCTTGTTTAAAAAACTCAGTTTCATTGCCACAAAAATGGATGCAAAATGTCCCAATAGAAGCTAAAATTACCCAGTGTTGTGGACTTAAAGGGTAAGGGAGCACTGGTCTGCAAGCTGGCAACCATCTCAATGAGAAAGTCAGCTCATACGCACGTAACCTGAACTACGTCACTTTGACACGTTTTGTAAGAACGTTCAACTGATACGTTTAAAACTTACAAATACAACCGGCCAAGTACAATGCAAACATTCTACTCATTAATGGCATGGAAACGTTGTTTTGGTATTGTCTCTCTGGTGAAAATCATTGTACAACTTATACAGTTATCAACATAAAATTGCAAACCTGGGATTGTGTTCACTGATACAATAAACACACACTGTAATCATAATGAGAGGCTGACATGAAAAAAAAAAACTAGCCAGCTGGCTCGCTGAATCAATATGTATTTAAACTAGTATACAAAGCCATAATAAATGGAAACAGCTGCGTATTATATAACAATAACAAGATTCAAACCCAGCTTTGTCACAAATTGTTCATCCATAATGAACTGTTTTCCAGTCATGGCTGTCCGATGATTTCAGAGTTGGCACATCCATCACTTGAGACTAATACATACAAGAATATTATCTACTGTGATCCCAGTGGTTCTGTCTGCATGGGGGGGATAAGGATTGTTAAAAAAAATTATTTATTTGATAAAAAGTCTTCAAACTTTTACAAAAAAAAAAACCCTCTAAAAAAGTTTCTGTTTAATCATGACAAACATGTTGTGACCACCCTGACTGCGGTGCTACATGGTAGATCCCAGGTGGAAATAAACTAGACATAATTATCTGCATATGGGGGAGAACAACTGGAAAAGAACATGTGTCTGCTGAGAAAAACTCCTCCTCGCATAAGTGATGATTAAAAATATTTCAAGCATCCAACCTAACCATCAGGAGAAATGCTGTTACATGATGCCCATAAACTTATAAGTTTTTCTTTATTTTTATGGTCGCCAGTTTGACCAATGAGGGAGAAGGGGAGAGAAATGACTTGGTCTGAGTGGGTTCTCCTTTCAGCAGGGGAGACAGATGCTTGTTTACTGGCCTCATTATGTCAGCAGCTGTCCTGAGCAGGTCACACTGTAGTCTTCTGTCCACCTACAGAGACCCATAAGTCCAGCACCTGGCAGCGGACACACTGTAAAGGGTTTTGAGAAAAGCTCGAGAGGCTCTTCATTTAAATTGCTGTCACTTGGCCCCTGTGTGTTCCAACATAATTGCAGCACAGACTGAATTATGGTCTAATGTATTAAGTCATTTAAAGGTGTAATGTGTGTTTTTTGGCACTGTGTATATATATCACAGGAATATTATAACGTATAATTTCTGCTGTAGATGGAAAAATACACTTTTCATGTTTTTGAACTGAACGAGGAAATTATGTTTATCTCCTGTGTATACAAATTAGAGTGATTTAAACAACCCTTTTTATTTTATATTTTGATCACACACACAACCAGCCGTTGAATTGATTCTGCCAACGCGAGCACATAAGTTGTTCACAGAAATGATTCAGCTGAGAATTTATCACTATTTAACAAACAACAGATTATTAGAGAAATTATCTGCCAGACTTTACTTTAATATATTTGCACTTTTAAATCAGACATAAATTTACAGATTCTGCATTAATCCTTGTTCAAGACATCTACAATTAAAAAGACCTTAATAAAAAAAAAAAATGCATATACGCTCACACAATAATAATTCTTATGTGGGTACTGTGTAAACACAAGCGTGCTTTTGCCCCAAATACGAACATGAATGTGTTGTTTTTCCTCTCTGCAGTCCCCACATCTATAATCCCTTTTATTGAAATCCGTGTCACCTGCCGCCTGCGCAGTCCAGCACCCTGAAGCATTAGACGGCTGGCATAGTGACGGGCACTGCAGTGAGAGGAGAGAGAGAGGGGGGTAGAGACATGACCATAATGTCTTTTATTTAGTTGTGTTAGTGGCTTTTAAAATTTAGAAAAACTGGTGGTTTATTCATGCGTGAATTTAACTGAAAGGCTCCACGCAGCTCGTCAGCGGGGTCTGCAACACGGACGCTTCAGTCAGTGAAAGCACCTAAATTCTCACTGACAGTGGTACCAAATTTCGCTCTGAGCTTGACGTCCCCCTGTTGTTATGGCAGCACACTGTCACCAGGACAGCCCACACGGTTGGTCAGGAGGACGCAGTCATGGTGGGCATCTTGGCTGGACGCTTGTTGCCTGTTCCCCCCCCCCACCCCTACAAACACAAGTATAGAAGCATTTCCTCTTCCTTTAGAGCGCAGCAACACCGCACTGAGCATTGTGTTTGGGGAAAGATTGAGATGGAGAGGGTGAGGTAGCCCACGCCACGAGGGAGGTGGAGAGAAGACAGAGTGAATGTGAGAAAGGAAAGCCAGAGGGGGAGAGGAAGAAGGGAGGATTGAGCAGAGGGAGCGGGAGGCAATTTTGCAAACCTGTGACACATTAATTATTAACAAACTCGGGCTAAATGCGTAAACTCTCCCTCCTTGTTCATTCTCTCTTCTCCTTTCTTTTCCTCCTGCGCAAAACGACGGTCACATGCACTCTGGATTTGTACAGTCATAAACACACACACACACACACACACACACATGCACACAAAAGACAGCGAGGTGGCATGTGACGCTCGTAACATGAAGTGGAGCATGTCAAAGGGCTGGGGAAGGTGTCAGGCACAAGGCCCGCAAAGAGTGGGAGACCGGAGGGAAGAAGCCAACAAGGATGACGTGAGACGGAAAACAGAGGGGCATTAAAAAAAGAGAAAGTAAGACTACAAAGTGAGAGTAAGACAACGATTTAAACAACAGGGTAAAGAAAGAGGTTGTGGGGAAGGAGGGTAAGAAGTGCTTGTGCATGTGCTCTTACAGTCGGGGCGGATTTTTGTTTGTAAGCACTAGTGAAGCTGCCAGCTCTGCTCACGAAAGCGTTATAGACAGCAGGAACAAGTTGTCCGACTTTAAATCAGACAAATAAAGGATGAATGAGGGCACTGTTTAAAAAATGGAGAAAAAAAAAAGACAAGGAGTGTGATCTTGTACACCAGTTGAGCTAAATTCCCCCTTTGTTAGAAGAGCGGCGTATCTTTCACACAGCTTGGTTAGCTGCTAATCATTAATAGGTGGTCAGACCATTTGGCATTCAGTATCCTTTAATCAATTGGCTAGGATGTTGCAACAGCATCGCATGGACGTGCCTCAGTGTGTTTGTGTGCGCGCCTGTGTTGAGGCAGGCGCCGCTTGAGCGGTCACTCTGCCCCTCAGGCGATGGTGTGTGTTTGGAAGGGAATGGATCCTCCCCCAGGAGTGCAGGGAGGAGATGTGTGTGAATGTCCCTACGATACTTTTGCTGCAGTCTGTCCTCTCACACAACAGGCGGGTGTCTGGGTGCATTTCTATACAGACGCAGCTTCAAAAAAGGCCAAGATGTAGATAGATAATGTTAATCTAAACATGGGAAACATCTAGAGTGGAGATTGGGTTATTTTCATATACTTGAAATGAACATGTGAGTGGCGCTGACTGATTGACATGATTCACTGATCTGTTATCAGAGTATTCCACTGATTTCATCACAAAATTGGACTTACACTTGACATTGGACTCTGATGGACAGCAGAACAGAAATGTTTAGCTTCGAGTTTTGTTTTACTTGTCCAAACCTGGCAACTACATTACCCACAGTGCAACTGGACTGATGAGCATTCAGTCAAAGGTTTGGATGTGTTATGCTATTAGCTGCTAATGTAGCCTCGAGCGAGGATGAGAGCTGGCTACAGATGTCTGGTAAACTCAGTTTTTTCTGACTCTGCACTTCCAAACTTTTTTCTTTTCAAACCTGCTGTCTTAAATTTCTACTGACAGTGACTCAAGAAACATAATTTGAGGTGAATTATCGGTTTCTTGCATCTCCCTCCAAAGTAACAAAAGACTTTGTGCAACATTTTCCACACATGGTGCACTGTAGTGCTCCCAAAGATCTGTAAACCCAGTTTGATTTGTAAAATTTTGCTGTCCTATAATTTTAGAAGTATTATTGATTTGAAATTTAAAACAAAATCACAAAAGTTACATCTGCACAGAATTTCTAAAATTTTTACTGGTTTAGGATTAGTTTTCAGTGTTTAGAAAAACTCAAATTCATAAGCCGAAAGTCTCTAAACGTTTTGCAAAAAGTGAACATTTTTCAAACTTGTGCAAATTAATAACGCATAAAACACTACAGTGTGAGCCTCAACTCTTTTGCTGATGACAGTAATGATAAACACATGAATGGCAGTGCTTCAGAGAGTGAATGTAATCCTGTGCTAATGTTGTAAAGTGTTTTCATTGCCTCTCCGCGCCTCACTGAGTGTTCGAGGTAAACATAGCTCATGCATCCATCCAAATGGCAAGCTGAATTAAACGGAGACATTTGAGAAAATGTAATGTTAATTCAATGATTTCAACCCACCACTGAGCTGATGTGAATTAAAAAGCTTCCCTAACATCACAAAAAAAACAAATCATTGTGGAAGTAAGTCTTTTTCCAGAATTGATTAATATTTGTTTTGTTTGTGTTGTTTCTTTTGTGCAGGCTCATGATGACTATGTTTCATTCCAAGACAAAAACAAAGAAATGCACTTGTTCTTATAAAATATCCAATATGCTAATGCACAAACAAATGGCCATACATCATTGTATGCACTTTTATATCACAATGGGCAGCATTAAGTAACAATGGCTACCTTGATGCTTGCAGCAGGGTGTATGACATTTCTGTGATTTCAAGGGGGACAAACGTTTTCTTTGTTTCCACTTCAGATTAGCATAAAAACTCTTCTGCGATGCTGAATTACCGGTGGACCTCATGGTGTGCGATGCAAATTTTGAATCACGGTCGTAGGGTTTTGTAGATTCTGCTTCCAGTTCTTCTCATAAAATCATTTCAGATAAATTAAGCATCTCTGCTTATCTTAAACAGTGAAATATAATAACAGCAGCTCCTGTTGAGTTGTTTTTTTTTGGTATTATGTGTTTAGGAAGTGCCACATTTTGTGACCTTAAAAGTCTCTACAAATATGAAAATAACAGAATCAAGATGGTGACACGTGACTGGTAGGATGACAGAAAACATCTCGTGTGAAAGGTTGATCCACTTATGTCTACAAATGTGCAGACTCAGCTCCAGCTGCCATCAAAGCTCAGTGAGTCATTTAAACCGCAGACCACTTGAAGATGATCATATTCATGGAAAGCATTAATGTCAGAAAATGTCTCATTTGGTATGTCATGAAGCTATATTTTTATGATGAAAAGAAACCATCATTTTTACATTTTCTTTCTTTCTGTTTTAATGTGACCACCTGAGGTGTCCCCTCAGTGAAGACGAGCTTTTAGCCATTACCTGCTGCACTCCATCTGCACCGTACTGTGCAATTTTGCCATTGGTAGCAGTAATGCCATGTTGACTTTTACGCATGAGAAAACTACAGACTTGGGTGCTAGCCAGTTGCTCAAGCACTTCACATCACCGCAGAGCTTCACATCCCTTCATGTGTCACAGCTCTGGGTGGTAGATGCAGCATCCTGAGTGGACGGTCACATGTGGGACAGCGGTCACCAAAAATATCACTGTGGGGAGTTGTTTGTCATCTTGGAGCGTTTCATGTAACCTGCCAAAATAATTACAAGGAATTTCATGGTCGTAACGGGTTAGCATGATTTAACGCGGACAGATAAGGGTGGGGTGGGGGGGCTTATAAATAAACAAGGTTCCTGTTCTGTTCTTCCTGTCTCTGACGTGCTCCCTGCTGTCACTCAGGACCACATGTCCCTGCATGTCAGTGCAGCTGTCCTCTTTATCCCCGCCACTGACTGTGGTTCATATATGTATATGTGAGGATATCAGCACGTTTTATCATACTGGCCCATGATGATGCCGTTAACAAATAATATAACCACACACACAGGGTTTAAGATGAAGTCAATCTAAACATGTTACACTTCTCAGAGTTGTTCTTGCAACAAATGTTTTTTGCATGTTTTGATTTAAAAAATCACTGAGTTCTCACATTCTGCAATCATCCATGGTGATAAAGCATGTATTTATAGTCTTGTAATTAAGTGTTAATATTCTTTGAAGTAAGACCTTTAGTGCACCAATCACCACTAAAGTAGGACTGACATATTGTGACCCAGAAACAAAACCTTAAGCCAATATATTTATAATCACAAGATTTAATTGATGGAGCTTGATTGAGATTGTGCAAGCCTTTGAGGAAAAAAATGCCGAAGACATGAAGACATGAAAGTCAACAAATTGTTCTGACTAGAGGAAAACTCTGCTGTGCATGAAAAAAACTGACACAGGAAAAACAGAAAGGTGTAGGTAAAGGACTAAAATAAATCTATATATCATTTATTGATAAAATAAGGAATGTTTTTCAATAAAAATCAGTTTTAAGGAATCTGTTTTATTTGAGAAGAGATTCTTCTTAGCAGATTACTACAGTACAAGGGGCTAAAACCTCTGCAGGCAATGACAGAATAAAGAGGCAAGAGAGTGAGTCAGCATGACTCATGCTTTGAAATCTCGCCAGAACGGCCAAATCTCACCTGAAATTGTGATAAAGTCATGTACCGAGTGCTCTGCATCTTTGTCATACCATGCCTCAGTCTGACACACTGCCTATCATTGCTTAACAAATCCTCACGCTATTGAAGAAAGGTGGGTGCCTGGTAGGAATGCAGGTGGAACGTTAGTGAGAAGGCTGGCTGAGGGTGCAGTCATTACGCCGTCACACACTGACACTGCACCAACACTTTCTCTTACAATCAGACTGTTACCTCTCCAATAATTTCTTCACCCAACATCAATCTTAATAACAGTCATGGAGAAAGGTCATTTGGCACCGCTGACAAGAATCAATCCACACTGCAGTTCAGAAATATAATGTGATGACAACTGAGCCAACTCCATCTGCTGACAAAGGCCATATGTTGTGGATGAATGCTTCGGAAAAAGCGAGCAAATGTACAGTACCTTGACTTAGTACTGTTTTACTAAAGTTCAGAAATACTTAAAGTCCATTCGCGACACACTTTTTACTAAGTACCACAGTATATGCTACAGTACTATTTTTTTATATGGAAGATTTACAATGCATCAATAAAAACAAATCCAACAGATGAGACACAAAACAGATTGTTGTATGTATTTCTCTGTCATAACGGTGCCAAATAAAATTAAAACAAATTAAAAGAACAATTATTTAGCTTTTTGTCTTTAATAACAGCTTTTTTTCACTTTTACATGATTTTTCCACACCACAAAAACATCAACTTACTAAAGTCCAAATAATTGGTCCTTAAAGTGGTTTTCCATTTCACTATGACAGCAGTATCATAGTTACTGCAGACACAGTGAATTCATACATAAAAAGAAAACTAAATATGTGTAAATGTGTCTTTTCATTTCACTTATTTGTTTGCTTTGTCTTTATTTAGGCATTTTAAATCTTCCATACAGCTTGGCCTGGTTGAACTGCTTATCTCAGATCTATAGCTCAATGAGGGTACCAGAAGGAAAGAGCCGGGTGGGGAGCTCATAATTTGGAAAGGTAATGAAGCAGTAACTTTGGCTGAAAGTAACAGTGCTTCCTACATTACACAGCAGTACATATCAGAAAAGGGATGTTACAAAATTGCACCTCATATTAATTATTTTATCCTCTTAACAGACTACAAATAAGTAAGTTTATCTTATGTGAAGCTCTCAGTGGTCAGATCTTTCATTTGTTAAGAAACAATTTTGCATTTGTTAAGTTGAAAAGGAAAATGTGTCTTAGTTATGTTAAAACATATTAGTCAACAAAAAAAACAAGTCATTCTGTGTGTCATTTTAGACTAATCATTCATTGTGGTTTTGGCATGGTTCAGTCATAAAGCAGTGGCAACGCAGATATGCAACATGGGACGCTCTAGGTAGTTGTCATGAGTTTAACTCTGCGAAGTGTGAGGCACTGAAGCAGCAGACATGCAGCATGAGCAAGACGAAGAAGAAAACATGTCTGCAGGTCACACTGCTTGACTTTAATCAACTAAGTGGAAATACATTACCAGCGGACATATAAGACGATCAGTCATTTTCTATGTTACGCAATAGTAACAGAATTTCAGGTATTTAGAGAATAGGCTCCTGTCATCCCTGCAGTCAAGAGGAAAGCAGTATCATAGTTACTGCAGTCAAATACAAGCAAGCACAGACAAGCTCGCTGGTTGTTTAATCCAATCAGATTCAGGCTCATTTGTTAACAGCCTCCCACAAGCAACTGAGGACTTCTGCTATTTCACTTACCCCCAGTAGCTTATCCTTATCTAATTTTATCTGAGAACTTTTTGATGCAAGGGTGTCATTTTTTATTGGTCGAAAAAATATGATATCACCTGTGATTAATTGACTAGTTTAGGACAAAGCCAGGCTCTTTGATCCTCCTTGTATCCCGTCTTGGTGCTAAGCTAAGCTAACAGGCTGCTGACTCCAGTTATAAAGCTAGCACACAGTTAAGAGGAGACGGTATCAATCTTCTCACCAACTCATGGCAAGAAAGTGAAAAAGCATGATCTATTTCCCCTAAAATGTCTGAATATTCCTTTATGTATTCGCCCTTACTTGTGCAGCACACTGCCATCTTTGGCGCCCCTCTGAGAAACAGAAACCTCATAAGATCCCCATTCCTTAGCCCGTCACACATGGATGACTGTAACAGACACATTGTACTTGGACAGTGTCACTGTGGCTTTCTGTGGGCTCTGCCTCTGTGGCACTGGTCCCAGTGGACATGATCTCCGAGGACCTCTACCACTGTCAGCTGCTGTGTCTGAGGAAAAGGGGAAGGAGGAAGCTCAGTTTGAGGCTGCCACTGAGTTCATGCATTACCACTACAGCTGCTACTCTGTCGCAAGGATTTAAACCACAGCTTTGATTTTTTCTGCTCTGTTTTATTGTTACTAATTTGCACTTGTGCACATGATGCCCGAACTATAATTCTTAGAGCGCACACAGCAAACACAGTTGCAGTGACCATGTGGACTGAGAGGATGGTCTCTCTGGCTCACCATGGCAACACTTCCTGCTGTGCAGGCCCAGCAGCTGCATTCGTTTTCTCCACACTGCATGCAAACCAGATCTCTTGTGTCCCAAACACATACACACCCTTTAAAGTGTCCATACCCACCCACAATTATAACTTCATAAGCCTGTATGCAGTTGTTAACAGTTGTTTCCTAAGTTTCAGCAAAGCAAATATGAAAACTCCATGTTTGTTAACCGTTATAAGAGCAGGAGGTGTGAATTTCTATGGAATAATGTCATACCGTCAACAAAACCAGGGTCATACAACAGCAATAAATTAAAGGTGCATAGTTTTCATGGTATTTTAATCTTGTTTTAAATCTTCCGATTTTGTTTTATCTTAGATGAAGGATGAAGACTTGAATCAATGCTTTGTACTTTGTTCAAAGTACTTGGGGTCTTTGGTCGGTGACACTGAGCGAGCAGCTGCCTACAAGTCGTGCTACTGCCTCCGCAGTTCAGACCAGAGCGGCCACCTGCTGCTGTCTGGCTAGTCTACTCTTTTAACAACTTTTTTAACAACTTGATGAACAGCGTGAGCACCCCTAAAGGTGCCCTGCCAAAGTTTCACTCATCATTGTGACATGGACATGTTGTGCTATGTCAATACGCTAAATATATCCACCAGATCAAATGCATCTTATGTGGCTATATAGATCTGTATGAGCAACCTCCCAGTCTACCTTCTCTAGTTACACACTGTGAGTATTGTACAGTATTGTTGCTGCACTGTGTTTAGAATACATATTATTCAGAATTCTTATGTGAATTAGACTACTTCCACTTCCAACTTGGATTAGAACATTTAAACCCAATATTTTCTAAAAAGACACTTCCTGATATCATATCAAGCAAACACATTTGACACAAAACAAAATACTGGAAAGAACTGCTTTTGTTTTCACCTGTAACAGGCTGCTAGAGGAGTTATAATGAATATTTTGACAGTCCACACTTCACACTGGGGCTGTCATCTTAGATTTTTACTACGTGATTGTTCTGACTGTTCACAAACAATTCACAACAACAAAATCATCAAGACATGGATAGCATTACTTTCTTCCAAAAATTTTATCATTCAAAAATCCCTGTAAACCCTGTTAATGTGTTGGGGAATATGTTGGTTTTACAGAGGTTTTACAAAGGTTTAAAGGGGTGTATAGTACGCAATTTGGCCAAAGTGAATAAAAGTGAGATGTAAAGGTGACTAAAGTGGCAAACCACCATATAGTTTCCTGACTAAACTAATACATTTATATTTATATATACTAAAAACTTGTATTTTTCATGTTTTTTAAATGTTTTTTGTGTCTTTTCATGCATTTTTTCATAGTACAGTTTAAGTTTTGATGCATGATGTATATAAACAGTAATATTACTAATGTATTGCTAATGTAAGTAACAGTAGTAGTGTAAGTATTCACTAAATGCATTACATATGTTTTCTCTATACATGTTCTGAAAGAACCACAGCTATATGGACCAGATCTGAACGCTGTGCTGGTGTAGCAGCGAGTAAGCAGACTACAGATCTGGCCATGGTGCATTTTTTATGTCATTTCAAAGAAGGTATGATCTAACATCATCTATCACAGTGCTGAGATGTAAATTCCAGGACTGCTGCTTCAAATCTCAGACTTGTAAAGTGATAGAAGGTGTTTTTATTTAGATTTCTTCAGATAATTTAATTACACTGGTATAAAGGTTGAAAAGAAGGTTAAAGCAGCATTAGATGGGTCATGTCTGACATGGGGGCATCATAACACGCTTTATACATATTTTAACCTCTTTATTCTGCTAACATACAAACCCTGACTGACACATACTGACCATTTCCCAAAACCTGATAACAACTTTAAACCAATAGGGAAAAATTACCTTATATAGATGCAATCCTGATCATCTGGACTCATTTTCTAGTATCGAAAACACCCTGTTCTTTCTAAGCAATATCCAATAGGATTTACAATTTAAATATTGAATTGAACTCCCTGTTTTCCTGGGCCCCAAACTAAAGACTTAACAACACATACAGTATATCACATTAAGGAGGAAAGACATTATGGAGAACAAACTAGGTACTTTTATGGATGTTGTACTGTTTAGGGAGCCTGTAGTATCAATGTAATTATTTCATTCTGTAGATGAAAAATGTGCACTGAGGGACATCGAATCAAATTGGAGCTTTTGCAGGTACAATTGTAAAAAATCATCAAAATGCAAGAAAAAAATCATTTTACAAGGATTATATTTGTGTTTTCTCTGTAGAGCACGGCTGTGGTTCAACCCACGAGTCTGTTGTTCCTACACATCACTGGAGGAGCTCGGCCTGAAACGGGCACAGCATGAAGTGTATGCCCTGCCTGATTGGTTTAACTTACATGCCGTATATATATAGCTTCATGTGTGTACATCAGACACAAATGCATCCATACATGACCAACCGCTAAGGTCTTCTTATAGTCGATCCCTCTTTCTCTCTCTCTCTCACATGTTCACACACACACACATACGCACACTGAGCCCCTGGTTTGTCCCCCTGCCCACTTCCTCTGCAGCCTATGGTGTTTCCGCTGGGGTGAGACAGTGCCAGCTCCCTCCCTCTGCTTCCCAGTGGGGTCCTGCCTCCCGGCATCTGTCAGGGCAGCTGTCTCTCCTCTCCACTCTGCACTGCACCACACTATGCCAGGCCTCCACACAGGATCCGAGCTACGCACACACACACACTTGCATTAATACACACCAAAACACGATAGGACATGTCCTCGCAGTTTTATTGTGTAAAGTCATAAGATTTTCTCCAACTGAAATACCAGATTTAATCATTTGAGTCTGATTCCTGATTTAACCAAACTGCAGACACTGTCTTAAAAAGAGACTGCAGAAAAATAAAATACACATGCAGAATTGAGAGCTTTTCAAATCTTGCTCATGTATGTTTTTTTCTTAAAAAATATAAACATCCCTACGGTGAGGATTTAAACATGCACTCACACCTCAATCCTCTAAACTGACATACTGTCATTCATACCTTTTTCAAGTCCTCTCTTGCTGTAGATAAAAGATCACAGGACAATGGTTGTTGACAAGATTTACACACAGATAACCACACTAAAATGTAATCTGAAAACATGTTGGTGCATCCAATCAGACTCTAAACTAAGAATAAGTGAAACCACCAGATGCTGCTTTCTCTGTAAAAAAAAAAATTATACACTGACCGACCTCATATTGTTCAATTTCATTTGTTACTTACATAAATAGACCTAGAAAGAGGCTTGAGACACAACAGCCAAACAGGGGAGAGGGAAGAAAAAAAAACTGGAGAGTAGAGATGAAAGAAGGAGGGGTAGCTCAGGTCCAGGTGTGCCAGAAGCTTCAGGAAGTAAACATCCAGGCACTGAGCTGCACAGGTGCTGAAAAATGATCCTTCTCCTAGCGAGGCCCGGCAGAGCAAAGAAGGATGTGTGTCTCTGTGTGCATGTGTTAGGGGGATAGGGGGGTTGGGGAGGAGGTTAGCTGACACTGAAACCGAGAGAATAATATGAACAAGGAGGAGGAAAGTGGACCAGAGAAGGATGTCAGTGACTGTAGATTTGACTGCGAGCCTGGAATAAGCCCAGCATCAACAACCTCCTCCTGTTTTTGACGGCAAATATACTCACAAAACACACAAATCCTCCTTCATTCCCTCCCCTTCCATCTACCTTGCAGACTGCACACTCTCACAGGTAGCACGCACACACACATACACATACACACTCAAGCTCACATGCACGGACGCACAAAACCCGTGTGCATACACAGACAAAAACACAAACGTCTCCGCTCCACCCCCTCCCCTTGGGGTAGAGGTCCATCCAACACAGATGTAGCCCTGATTAATTGGGCGCAACACAGGGAAGTGGGTCTGGAAACTACCTGGCAATTTCCTGCAGCCTATCCTCCCCCACTACCTTCTCTCCACCTAAACCTCCCCCCCCCCACCTCCACACACACATACACACTCCTCCTCACATTTGGATCACGTAAGTCAGCAGGTGGGCTGCAGGGAGGAGTGTCTGCCGTGTGGCGTTGATATTCTGCCTGCGTCCAGCTTGCTGGGCGCCCTACATTGCAGGCACTCCCTCTGGCAATGCTTGCCTTGGCTCTGGGCTGAGTGCTGGAAACGCTGAGAGTCTGACAGACTCTATGGGCGCATATACAGGTACACACAAACACACACACACACACATACATACACACACACACATGCAGAGAATGGACTGCTCTCCACTGCCCAGCAGAGCACATCACAGAAAGAGAGAGAAAAGAGGGAGCAACGAAGGGAAAGAGATGGCAGAACAGAGATGGTGGAGGCAGAGTAATGGATAGACATACTGTATTTACCTCACACTTTTGCAGTAAAGCATGTGGATTACCCTGCAGAGCACTGGGAGGCTTTTTAATGAAAGCACAGGAAGGGGGCAGCAGCTGGTGGCATGTGTTTGAGCCGGGAGGATAAGACCCCTTGCACTTGGTTCGCCAGCCCCCCCCCCCTGCTTTCCTCATCTCCTTACGCACCCCTTCATCCAACCGTCCTCCCTCCTCTCCCCACCCCTCCTCCCCCACAGAGAATGAAGTCCTTTGTCCGTTCCACTACTGCCCGTCCTGGAGTTGGGCCTGAGCCGCGGGGGCCTTCTGGTCAGCCAGCACCAGAACCAGAGCAGAACCAAGTTGAGCCCCTCACAGTCCTGGCTACAGCCTGCCTCCGCAGACCAGCACAAGTCCCCAATCACCCAGTGCTGGGAAAGGAAAAAGAAAAATGAGCAAAACAGGGAGAGACATCAACAGAATGGTTGGACAATACCAATGAGGGAGATGGACAGAGGGAAAAACACAAAAGGAGTGTGGCCAAAACAGAAAAAGGGGACATTTCACTCTAAAGTGGTGCAGCCACAAGATGTCTCATTTTAAATGGACAAAAATGTGCCCAGCTGAACAAAGGAGTACATTTTTGTGCTGAAGACATAAAAATGCATTTTCCTATTTTATTAAATCAATTGATGAGATTATAGTTTAGAATAGAGGAGCTATATTGAATAAAGTCCAAGCCTATTAATTTAGTTCTGTATCATATAAATAACTGGATAATACATAAAACTTGACTGGAAATTCTAGTGCAAACTAAGTGTGTAAAAATAAATATATATCATAGATAAAAACGGTAATGATTATAAATATGTTAATGCATTGCAGTAATGCAATCAAATGAATTATGAACAACATTAAAACAATTAAAAAATACAAATAAGCCAGCTTTGGGAGTATAATGTAAAATTACTCATCTCCTCTGCACTCATTTACTCATCTCTACATATTAGTTCCCCATAAATGTATGTATGAAGTTAATTAGGAAAAAGAATGAGAATAGCAAACAGGCAAAATTAAACAAAAGCGAGAAATCTTATTCTAGACATAAGAAATATAAAAATTTTTTTTAGAGAGGATGGTGAGAGTGGAAGAAGAAATAAGGAAGTGGGAAACAAGTAAAGAAAACTCTCAAGTAAAGTGTTGAATAAAATAAAAAGAGGTGGTTGACGCAGAATCAGTCAGTATGTGTATCTGGTTGCTTCCATAGAGGTGTGTTTTGTTTTTGTGTGTGTGTGTGTGCGTGTGTGCGTGTGTGTGTGTGTTCAGCATGAGTAGATGTGAGGGCCTCCACTGATCACAAAGACTTCATGCACAAAAGACCTTGTGTGTACAACAGTAATTGGATCTGCGTCACCTTGTTGCCTCTCAGACCCTAAACCTCGGCCTCATCCCACTATGATTCTGAGCAGACACACATGAAAGTGCCGTCATTTTGTCTCGCTACTTAAACAATATTTCTCAGCCTGAGAAACGAGTAGAAACACTCGATAAACGCCCTTGTTCTTTGTTCCAAGCTTTCAAGGTTCTTGCTGCGGATTGTTTTGAAAGAATATCTGAGAACTCTTTGTCAATGAAAGTTAACTTTCTTTTCATTTGTTCAACCAAGGTAGCTATGAGCACCCATATTAACTGCTATTGAGGTCTTCATGTATTGATTTCAAACAAGCTGCTGCTGTCGCTTCTGGATTCCTATCAGTTCCTGTGCGCCGGAGAGGATCATTCCCGGGAATAAACATCAACTGTATACCCACCAACAGCTGCTCACAACAGCAAAAAAGCAGATATCATTTTACATCACAGTTTCTCTTCTACATCATTAGAATTTAAATTCTTGCTACAGAACAGCAGCCTGGAGCAGGTGGGCTGTGAGTCAATGGAGGGGCTCGAACCTGGTTGCTCAGGTTAAAGGACATGTCTCAACACACAGACTCCATCGAAAACCTATTTTCAGTAATGTGTGATGTGTGTGAACCTGTGTGAGTGCAAATATCATTACAACTTATAGCATACAGTCATGTTGTGGCTCACAGAGACACTATATTGTATGTGCGCTGCTACAGTGCAGTGCAGAGACAGATTAATGTACTGCCAGGCTGTGTCCTGCTGTGGAAAAAACACAACATAACGTCTCACCTCATAGAGGCCTTAATGTGCCACTATGCTGGGCATTTTTATAATTATGTTGCTACTTAAACATCATTATCTATTGAGCATGACATCACTGGTAAGGGCCAAACTCAAATATGGGGTAGTAGTAATTTCTTTTAGTCCCAAAAGTATTAAAATATTTATCATTCTCTCTGCTTCTGCCTTAGTTTCCTTCTTCAGATTTCATAAATGTATATTTAAGTTATTAAATTGGGAAAAAAAACCCTGTTATTTTGGGGGTTTCTTCTCTACAAAGCCAAAGCAAAAGCAATGCAGACATCATATTTCAAACGTGTTAAGACTGGTCTAAGTTCAGGTTGAGCAAAAAAAAAAACCCACAAAAGATTTCCTTTTATTTTTCATTTGAGTTACAGACATATAATGGACCATAAAATGTAATTGAATGGTGTTAAAGAGTTGCATTTTCCTTGATCTGTGGGTTTAACTCTGGTACTCAAAGCTTAGAATTTGTAAATTAACAATAAAAGGGAGTTTCTATCCATCCGTCCATTATCTGCAACTGCTTATCCTTTGCAGAGTCGTGGGGAGCCAATCCACCCTGACATTGAGGGAACAGACTACATCCAGCATAGTTCAGAAAGGGAGGTCGATACACATAATACTAAAAAAAATTCAGTAGTAGGCAAACCTGTACAAATTTAAACCAGCTGAGATTCACACAACAAAGTCTTCGCTCACCTGAGTGGTTATTGTTTGGTATGAACAGCCCCCTTATCTCAGTATTATCACTCAGTATTATCTTCGACTCTGTGTCGACACTCATGCGCAGGTATGTGTGGGAACATTTTTCTGTAATCTGGTGCGATCATTGTTCCCTGATCTCTGAACTCATTGTTGATACTTCTGGGGTTTTTTTTTTCTTCTCTCTGTTGAGTCACTGAAACAAAACGCCTGGTATTGAACTTCAAAACTTTTCCAACTTACTTCAATTTGGTATGTTTCACTCCAGTCCAAACTTTACTCCATCTGAACCAGCTGCTGATGACTGCTGCTGCACAGACCTGGCTGGATTTTCCTCTGTTACCAACCAATAGCCATAAGCCAATTTCCAAGCGACTTGAATGCCTTCTTTCTTTCTTTCTTTCTTTCTTATTTTTCCCTTCATACCAATTCGTAAAAATAGAAATAGGCTGAGGCACCTCTAATGTGTAGCTGATATGCCAGCATTTGTCTTTAGTCCTTTATAGAGTAAATGATGCAGGATGCAGGATATAAATGCTGTTTATTTCCTCTCTACTATATCTACTTTTTATATGAACCTTTTTATAATCAGTGCATATGCTTTTCCTTTTATTTCTCTCTATTACTTTTTGATGAAAATTTGCAACAGGTGTAACATGTCACATGTTACACCTGTGGAAGAATGTTTTTTCTTGGCACATTTCTGCAAACCACAGATGCGTTCAATTCATTCAATTAAATGCACCATGTCTGCGCTTCTATAAAATCTGTCAAAGTGATGTAGTTCGAGATGGGAAGCAGCACGTCGCAGTTTTTGAGATCATTTGATGGTTGAGAGTTTCACAACAACACTGGATAACTTCAGCGTCCACACGAACGTTTTACATGTGTGTTCAAGTAACAAAGCTGAGTATTTTAGGCCCAAACATAAACTTTCTTTAGCCATGTCCAGCATGTAACAATGTCAACATTTACTCTGGAGATTGAGTTGTGTGAGCTTGTTGTATGCATTTAATATATATGAAGGCTAAAAAGCCTGAGGCTTTCATGAAGTTCTCTCTTATAGGAGTACATGATGTGTATCTATATTGTAGTTTTCTTTTTGTCCATTTCACATCTTGTAGTGGGTGTTGTATATCATGTGTTGTGAAACCCACGGTTATTAGTTAATATTTATTTAAGATGGTGACTGTTTGTATCCATCATAACTCCAAGAGTTCTGTGCTCCAAACATCTCTCTCATTAGTATCTTTCTAATTAGAGTTACTTGGGGTTCAGATCTATTTGTTTCAACTTTGCCTCCTTTGCACCTCAACTCTTTGTTCGACTTTCCACCCCCCTCATAAACTGCAGACTCAGCTCGACCTGATCACCTCTGAGGCAGCTACAATGATCATGCGCCTGTGACATCTATTCCTGGCAACCACGAATGTTGGATTGGCCACAGTTGCAATGAGAAAAAGCTGGCTCTGGTGTTCATGTGACTCAGGTGCTGAGGGTGCCCCCTAGAGACTGGGGAAGTCATTGCTGGTCCCTGCTAATGATGATGACTGACCACAGTTTTTGTTGTTGTTGTTGTTGTTGTTGTCGTTTTTTTTTATGGCTCTTGAGGTTCTTTCACACATGCTCACTGAAAGAGTATTGAATCCTTGTTCTTCTGCACATCAGAGCATGGCAGGCAACAGCATCCACACACCAGCCCAACATCCATCTCCTAGCAACACACGTCCTGTGCCCCAGGAGGAATCTGGAGGTCTCTGCTGTAGTCACACCATGCATTTCCTGGAGGGCAATCAGCTTTTTCCTCATCTCTTCTGTAACTCACTCACTCTTGCCCTACCTCTCCTCACTTCTCTCATCCCAATACTTTATTCCAGCTGGCTTAGCTATTTTGGAGGGGGTGAGAATAACAAGCCAACAACCTTTTTTTAAAAAAAAGAGGGGTGTAAATTAACCTCAATTCTTAGATTACTGCCTGACAAAGTGAAAGTAAGGCAGGGCAAGGAACATAAGTTAAAAAGGGTCCAAAATGTTTTCACTTTTGTTTCGTGAATTTAATTTGTTTCATTGTCATTCAAAAAATTTTATTCACTTGTACCAAATAACCTGCAAAAGAAAAGGGCAGCTCCATCTGCTCACTTTTGGATTTGCAATCAGTCAGCTGCTAGCAGAAAATGGCGATGTAAGCTACTAGGCTTGGGAAAATAATAATTTTATGCTAAAATAAGGAGCATACTTTAACCAAAATTTGATTGTTTGTATTTAAAAACACAGGAACACTGTTTGGAAGCTACAGAATTATCTAAAAACCTTTAAAATGGAAATAATAAAAATAAACCCCAATTAATGAGATTAACGATTCTCACCCAAAAAAAGAAAGTTTTCTGTGACCTTGCTTAACCTCTCTTAACTTCTACAACTCAGCATAAGAAACAAGCCAAAAAAACAGAATAAACTCCAACGAGCCTTCGTGTGACAGAAGGTTCCTAATCAAAACAGCCTCTGCATGCAACTGCTAACATGCGTTTCCCCTCCGTGCTAGTCCCCTTCCTCCCAGCCCCGTCGCCACAAACCGCCGTTCCCACAGTATTCCCATGACTCTCTGCTGCTCCCCCTCTCCTCCCTCGAAGGGCCCAGACTTCAGCGAAAGACAGGAGGGCTGCGTTGGCGAGCAGCGAGCTGCTCTAGCCCACCTTCCTCACATCTGAGAACCTCTGTGAAATCCTAATCCCCAGAGCAGGGTGAAGCGCAGGCCCAGCTTGCCTGACCTCTCCGGTTGCCATGGATACAGCGCACTATAAATAAAACAGAGGGGGCTTTTTTTTTTTTTTTCAAGCAGTTTGGCAGGGCTGTGTGGCCTGCTCACTGGTGGGGCTTATTTTCTCTCTCTCCCTCCCTCGTTCTGTCTCTCCTCACTCTCATTCTACTCCCCTTTTCACTTATTCTCTCAATCATTGAGCGTCCGTCCTCTTCCTCTGCCTCGAGCGTCCTCCCTCCCCTTGTCTCCGTCGCTCATTCAGTACTTTCATTCAGCCCCCTTCAAAATCAGAACACCTGTATTGGTACGGCACTTGTATTATTCATTCAATTTCTTGCAAAACATGGCACTTTGACAAGCCATTGTTCAAATTAAGAAAGTAAACACACAGAGAGGCAACTAGGTTTGGCAATTTACATCTGTCAAGTAAACACAGGCGCAGAGTCATCTCAACAGAGGCCAAGTTGGAAAAGAGAAGACCTATTTTGTGGCAGAAAGGCATCGAGAGACGAAGAGGAGAGGCTGAGTGTGCCTGCGTACGGAATCAGGACTGCGCTGCAGATTTTTGTCTGGCAAGGGAAATCTCGGGAGGCTGGAAAATAATTTGGTCATGGCTGTGGGAGGTTGTTGGGAGTGCAGAGTGGGAGGCGTGTGGGTGATGTGGGGTAGAAGGTTTGAGGGGTGACTGGTTGGTGGGAGGAGGAGGAGAAGGAGGAGGAGGAGAGGGAGGAGGAGAGGGAGGAGGAGGAGGGGGTAGGGTTTTGACCGTCTCGCTGTGGTGAAAACATGCTTGACACTTCATTCCTTTCCAGTTAATGTGGAGCGGACTGCAGGATGTTAACCCTCTGCCTGCCTCTTGATGCTTGGACTCCGCTGTTGCACAACAGCCAGTTCTCACAACTCTTTATTGCATTTTAGGGCTGATATATTCCAGGACAGTTTATGGAGGAGAGATTTTAATGGTTTGGGATTCTAGTTCAGTTATTTCCTGTTTTATTTTGTAGTTTCTCTCCTCTTGTGTCATGTTTTGTTCCCCTTCCTGTCTGTGTGCGCCTTCCCGCCAGTTTTGATGGCTCATGAGTTTCACCTACCCCTTGTTTGTTTTCTCTCCCTGGTGTATATAAGTCAATTTTTCCCCTTCTTCTTGTTTCTTTTTCGTTTTGACTGTATTTATTTGTGTCTTCTGTTATGTTAACTGCTAATTTTTGTCTGAAAATTCATCTTTATTATTAGAGCTCCCTTCATTTTTCAACCTGCCTGTCTGGATTTCCTGCATTTTGGGTCTTTTGCTAAACCCTAACAGGAATCCTGCCTGTCATCGGAGGGGAAGTTACACTATTATTTTCCGGTATCATGTCTACATTAGCTCAGTGTAATACTGTGAGACAATATGACAGGCCTGCTGTGCCATTCTCAGAAGCTGTCATGGTGATTTGGAAATTTGACCATCACATGCCAAACACTCTTTGTCTGGGAGAATTTTGAAGAGTAAGCCACATTTCCTGGACCATCTGCCTCATATAAATTACACAAGACAAGACTGGCACCCGCAAACATCCACAATGTTGCCTGGGAGACAGAGGTCACATGAGAGGATGAGTCACAGAAACCCAGAACTACCTAGAAACCAACACCATTGAGCGGCCGGCCTCACATCATGGTGCTCTTTACAGTTTGGCGACATGCAGAAGGATTAGTGTCGTGTCAGTGGCTGGACGACAGTGAGACGGTGCCCTTGGCAAAAGACAAGTATACAGTTAAACTTAATGGGGCCAGAATCTGATACCTCAATAGGAATCCACTCCAGTGCCAGTTACTATTCTTTACTAGCTGCACACACACACACACACACACACATACAAACACACAAGTATGTAGATGTATATCAACCTGTGTGTGATCATAGGTCCACTGCTGGTGTGTGTGCATGGGTGTGTGTGTGCATGGGTGTGTGTGTGTGTGTGTGTGTGTGTGCATGGGTGTGTGTGTGTGTATGTATGTGTGTATGTGTGTGTGTGTGTGTGTGTGTGTGTGTGTGTGTGTGTTCATATGGACCTGGAGAGTAGGGAGTTAATGCAGGCAGGGCTGTGGCAGTCCTCCTGCCCCTCAGCCAGATTAATCATGCAGGAGAGACACAGCAGGCCCCCGTTCATTCTGCCTGGGGGTGAAGCTGTGCCCGCATGCTCTGCGTATCACATGGCCCTGCCCCCCCCCCCCCCCTTCTCTCTCCTCTCTTCTCTTCTCTCCTCTCTCGCTCTTTTTCTCTCTCTACTGGGGGTGCTGTGGATGGCGCTGGTGGTGGTGGTGGAGGGGGAGTAGGTGGGTGGGTGAGTGGGTGGAGGGGGTTATTGGCGGTGTGGTGGAACGCCACAGCACGCGGTATAGCTTTCTTTCCTTTCCTCCACACACTCCCCCCCCGCTTCTCCTCTCCCTTCACTTCCCCCTTCTGTGGGTGTGAAGCGAGTGAGGCAGGAAAAAAAAAGAAGACGAAGAAGAGAGAAACAGGCGTCCATCTCTCCTGCAAGGAGACAACAACAGCCTCTTTTTTTATCTCCCGTCGGAGGGCCCTGACGACAGCAGTGGCCAGGCTCGGTGGATGAAGAGGAGAAGTGTGTGGGGAGGAGGCGGGTGGAGGGGCATACCAAGGGACTCGCCACAGATATCTCCTGGAAACTGCTCGACGATGTCTCTGCGCTTCAGAGAACAGCCACAGCCATTGTTGGGCTCGCTGGGAAACAGAGAAGGCATCGCACAGTTGCGTGCTTCGGCAACAAGCACCTATAGTGTGTTAGTGTGTGTGTGTGTGTGTGTGTGTGTGTGTACAGTGAAAACTTAAATGTTTCATGATGTGTTTTGTTGCTGCGCCTTCAAGATGAGGAGCCTACTGTACATCTGATCATAAACAGTACACATGTTTGCGTGCTGGGCCTCGCTCCCCCGCTGACTGTTTGTCAGAGCTGGATGCACTTCTTTTGCGAGTGAGCAGAACAGTGACAGTGGGGCCTACCTCTCTCTGTGCAGGCCTACGCAGATATACAACACGATCCATGTGCATTAGGACAGCGCTGTGTTATTTGCACTGCATGCTTTGGCGCCAGAGTCTTATCACTTTGGCCGTGAAATGACACAGAGATGAGGTCAAGTGTGGCTCAGCAAGGCCTTTTCAACTCCAACAAAAGAGCCTTTGACAAACTTTTTATAAATACTGCTTCAGTAGATGAGGACACAAGTTTTTTCCTGAAGTTATGATTTTAAATGTTTTATGTTGTTTTTTTTTTTTAAATGGGTAGCAAGAATGAGTGAGGTTTCAGCTAAACTCTACCAGTAAATTACATTGAGTGACAGCAGCCTTGTGGTTACAGAGTCACCAATCTGACTTTAAAATGTTTCCCCAGCTGGGAAATATTTTCTGGAGAAGTGAACAAAATACACTTTCAGTCCCTGTCACAAGTGCCACCAATGAGCTTTAGATAAAGCATGCAAAGAATATTTTGACTCTAATTTAGTCTCATTTAATGTCATCGAACTGTTTCAATACAGAGTTTTGCACTTATATATTGCTCTGTCTTCACTGGTCCATCACATGACGTGCAGTTCTCCATGTGCTGTTCTTCTGCATGCATCAACAGGCAAAACAAGATCTAAGGTATAGAGAAGCTACAGTTCCCATACATCTTCAGTTGTTGTGACGTTTTAATTAAAAGATTTTGAAAAGCCACACATGCTTTATAAAAAAAGGTCATTACATCAGTCAAAGCAGCAGTTTGTCTCTGCTGAGTGTTTCTCGTGTCTTCTCGAAAACAGCAAGAGCCACAGAGGGATCCCTTTCAGGATCAGACCTGAGGGTTATGTGGGAGCACATCTGGTTCCAGATACAGAACATCTCATCCAAAACAGTATCTGGGGATGATACTTTGTAAAATTTTGTCAAGAAAAAAAACCCCCCAAAAAACATAAAACCATACAGTGATGATGATGGCACAGCGTGTGTTTGTGTTCGTGAATGCAGCCTGTTGAGGAAAGACAGAGACTCGATGAATCACTGTCCTCTGAACTTCTCTGAGCAGCTACACAATCCACTCTGGCAACATAACACATGTTCTTACACACACACACTTACAACTGTACATAGTGTACCTTGTAGTGCATATTGGGCTGCTGTGCCTGGATGAACTCTGAGTGTATTGCTTTTCAGGTCTGCTGTTGCTGTTGTTGAGCAATGAAAAAACGACTGTACTCTCTGTCTTTCTGTACAACTGCGTGCATACGGGTGTGTGTTTGTGTGTGCACATGGCTCCCGCTGTCAATCTCAGCACCTTTGATATTCTGCCATACGTAGGAAATGTGTCATTTTCCAATTACATAAACTGGGCCTAAATCTGCCAGATATACGACAAGCAAAAACTTCTTCTCCTCCACATTTTGTTAATGAAGATACTGGACAGCAGCAGAGGGCAGTTCTCACATCATCATTAACCGCCGAGTGGTGAGTCAACTTATATAATGTTGGAGTGTTGCTGTTATTCACCCCAGTGAGCTGATTTGTTACAGCGGAGGTTTTCCTTTAATAAAGATTAGCCAGCTGCCCAACATTAGCCACAGTAACTGCGATCTGCATTGGAAATTGCAGATATAAATGTGAAAATACGCCTCACAATTTTAGCATCCGCAAACATTTCAATTTCATTTGCAAGACTGGAGAGCATTACTGAAAATTGAGCAAGAAATGTGTGAGCACAGTAATAACAAACATGGGGGTGGATGTGTAGCCCTGCTGAAATTCGGATTCAAATTTTGCAGAAATGCAATACTGTTTGTTAGTGAAGATGGACAGTTATTGACAGTGACGTAGCTGTAAATATATTTATGTATATAGTCAATCCACATTGTGAGATCAGAATATGGATTTTGATTAAAACAGTTGAACTTATTTCAATTTTGTAAAGATTTTTGACTCTAAAATGTTGAAATGTGGCTAAAAGCTATAAAAGAGCGGGTTTTATTTCAATATGGAATTATGAAAATGGAAGTTAGCTATACAAAACAGAAAGAGTGAGTGAGACACAGAGATAAAAAAATAAAAAAACCTACACATCAAAAGAAGACTTTACAAGTTACACAATTTTATTGTTTCTTTGATTGCACCAAACGAGCTTGACATTAAATATAAAAATGTCTCTCATTTTACAAGTGAGCATTGTAGTAATGTTAAATATCCCATTACAAAACATATTTCTCCCTAGAAAACGTAAAAAAAAAAGAAAAAAAGCCACACATGTCTAAAATAGTACTGAAAAAAAATGGAGAAGAGTAACTCAGAGCCGGGTTATTTGGCAGCGACTGTCGAACTTTATCCACTGGGAGCGACAGACGAGGCATTTGGCACTGTCATTGGTCCACAACAGGTCGCAGTGAGGCTCCTGCCAGGTGGCACAGGGAGACATACATTGCACTGTGACAAATAAACAACCCTCCACTATTCCCAGAGAGGAGACAGCAAGATGAAGGAGGACCCTACTGTGCCTTATTTCACCCCATCATACCTTCCCATGTCCCAAACAACAAATACTGAACCGCTGAACTGTATCTGCATATGAGCTAATGCAAACTGTCACAAGAGGGCTGAACATAGCATCATTGGTAAGTAAACAATATTGCGTGTGCAGGGTTTGTGAATTTGGACGTAAAAACTGCGTATTAGATACGTGTTTTTTCACGTTACGCAAAGTGGGAAGCATCAACAAGTGAATACATATGATAGTCATCAATTTCCCTGGCAAACACATGTACATTGCATCAATTTGGTTTGGAACAAAGAGTGTTTACAGTACGTCAGCATCCAAAAAATAAAGAAAAACCATTACATTCAAGCTTTTTTTTATTGCTTTGCTTTGGGAGTGAAAGCAACATTGCAAACTTCATCATTTCCAAAAGACACCTTGAGAGTTTTTTACGCCATTAGCCTTCTAGCTAAGGCTCCACTTTAGGTGTCCCACATTGTCCAGTGTGGCTTCATTTGAATCCAGAGGATGCATGAAGCTGGGTGGGCGTTTAAGCATCAGTGTTTAACGATTACCTTACGGTAGGTGTGGTTGTTAGACGCAAGTGGCTAGGCTTGGTGGGGAGAGGGGGCTTGACGCTGCGAGTGGGGGTCTGCGTGGGGTTCGTAGTGCTTTCAACGCTGAAGGTCTTCATCAGCTGAGCCACCCGACCACGCCCCGCGCAGGCTGGTGCGCTCCCTGATGACCTGGCCTCCTCTGAGGCAGCCTTCCGAGACACTTCTGATGAAACGATATCTGCAGAAAGAGAGAGTCAGATTTCTTTAAGATCTCTGAAACATGTCAACCTGACTGCACTGCCTGATTTTAATTTTTTTTAAAAATCAAACCAAATCCCAAAACTAATTGGGAGTTTAGAGTGTACAATGAGAACATATCAGATTCGGTGATAGCTGGATTTAAGACATCCAGTAAATAAAAAATTGCAAATTTGAAAGCACGATGTGAAGAATATTTTAAATTCTTACAATAAAGAAACAAAATCAAATTCTTGGTTGTTCCCAAGCTGTCATTAATTATTGATATAATACACTGTATTTTAAGTGCTACACTTGTTATATGCCTAAACTGTAGGATATGGAAAAAAACTGCTTTTAAAACATCCTTAGAGGGATTTTGGTACCCAATGATCTCTTTATTTGCATGTTCTCTCATTTTTATCTCTTTATCGTGTACTACAAGATGACTTTCTTTGCATTGCCTTTGGATCCCGTTTTACAGTAAACGGGCCACTGTCTTGTTGCAGCAAGAAATAAAACACCTTTTTTGGGAGCGCGATAATATGAATTTCAGACAGTAGATCAGTAAAAAATTGATGAACTCCTTATTTTTTCTGTGCTGATAAGTAAAATTCATAAACAATGACAGTTACACATTTAACACATCTATGTTACAATAAAAACAAGAATCCAGTCCTCCCGCACAACTTCATCATTTCCTTTCTCCATAAAATGTGCCTTCATTTTTATTCACTCTTTTTCCTTTTCTCCTCCTTTTCATTCGCATCCCTTCATCCCGCTCTGGCTGAGCAGAGGTCATCCTCAGTGGAAGTGTAGTAGGGACACAGCTGGGTGTAGTTGGTGCATGTGTGTGTGTGTATGTGTGTGTGTGTGTGTATGCTTGTTGAGGTACAGTGTTTGGAAGAGGGTGTAATTGAGGGAGGAATGGAGGGAACAGGAGTAACGGAGGGGAGGGAGGGCCACAGGGACGGCAATGGAGAGCAGACAGACGCTGCTCAGACACCAGAAGGCTTGAGGAGCCACATATTTTTAGCGTCATCCCCGGGGGACAGAGATATGTGAGAGCGCCCGCGTGCACGGCTACAGGCGCACGCGAGCTCACACACACACACACACACACACACACACACACACACACACACACACACAGAAAGTCTATCACACACACACACACACACACACACACACACACACACACACAAAAAAGAGAAATCAAGCACACTC
>JAQMCX010000012.1:10957434-11005059 GCA_029814765.1 Acanthurus leucopareius
CCATTTGCTGCATGTCTCTCCCCTCTCTCTCTCTCCCTGTTTCCTGTCCGATATCTCAGCTGTCCTATCAATAAAAGGTGTAAAAGCCCGGGAAAAAAAAAAAAAAAAAAAAAATTTAGTAGTTAAAACCTGCTTGCAAAGGGGTAAAGTTAAAGGGCTACTTTTCCACAGCTTTCCCCTATGTGCCTTTGTGCAGTTACCTGTACTTTAGGTTTAAAGACAGCAAAGAAAGAAAACCTTTGGTAAGGCAAACACACAAATTCCAATATGGTTAAAAAACTCTTGTGTGTGGGATCCATCAAAACATATCACCTTACTTTGCTGCTTGACTTTGATATAAAATTAAGTAGATATAACTTAATAAACTAAATTGGGAGTAAAAAAAAAAGGAGGTTATGTTGCCATGGCAGTTTCTGTAAAATTATCTGATGACAAGCCATGTAGATTGATATAAACTTAATGCAGGATTTTGTAAAAAAAAAAAAAAAGGTTTGCAATTATAGATGCATGCTAAATATGTCAAATGATGGAATGGCAGTGAAATAAAGATTTTGACTGAGTTAAAAGGTTAGTGACCATAAAGTTAGGAGGGTTTCCTTTTGTTTGTTTCGGGTCACATTGCGTAAAAAAACAGAAGGATCTATGTCTCATCTTATATCTGTGTGTCCTCTGGCATTAGACTGATCTCATTAAATGACCGTGCACCCCGATAAACCTCATGTTCATGGACACTTTCACTGCTGACATGCACCAATGACAACAGAGAAGCTACCAAACGAGCAGGTGTGTGGGGGAGATGCGGAACGACGACACAAATCCCAGTCACATAAGCTTTTTTCCCCTCTAGGCTGGCCTCGTTTTGCTCTGCCAGTCCATAAAGATTCCAGCGGGCTGAGGCACTATTTGGCGAGCACATTACTTGTAGGTTTGGGGAAATAAATCCTCCGTACTTGCTGCAGTGCTGAGAAACCTATCTGGTGGGACTTTGCTCAGACTAGTTCTGCTCAGCTCTCCATAGCCTTTATTGGCTCTCAGAAAAGAAGCAAAGAAAACTGGTTGTTTTGTTGGCTCACTAGTGATTGTCATGTGAGCTAGTTGCAATATTGCAAACTCGATTTCCACTTAGAGATAAATAAATGTCTAAAGAATATAAAATGCTGTCAATGTCACCTGTTGCCTCTGTCCTGACTGTCTCTCCCTCTTTCTCTCCTACATCTCTGTGTTTTCAGCTACAGCTAACACTCTCTGACTCTCTCCTGCTGCCTCAGCTGCCACAGCAGCACTGGTTGAAGCCTGGAAATACTGGGATTTAATTTAACTGGATAGCTGATCACATTGGTCATCAGACGGTTTAGCTTTTTAGATTTTTAGGTACTCTGTTTTACTAAAACCTCTGGTCCAGATCATCTTTGTGCCTCCTTGTGATAAGCCCTTTGAGTCTACAAATATTTTCCAAAATTCATCTGGATTGAAGGTTAAAACATTCAGTGTCAGAAGGAAAGAATTGACATTAATCCTTTTCTGTTGCATGAACAGTTGATATTGACAAGCACGGATGTATCAATGGAATACAATGTGTCAGCCTCAACAACTCAGCTGTGTTCTAATGTTAAATTACAGCTATTGTACTACTAGACACATCTTATGATGTTTAATACAGAGTGCGCACAAAAAAGAGGAGATATTTTTACAGGCGGTCCATTGGATAGAGTTTTTGTTCACATGTGTGTGTTTGTTTGTGTGCATGTGTGTGAGAGAGAAAGCGTCGACAGGTCAAGGAGGGGCTCAGAGAATCAATGTGCAGTGTGCAGCTCTGATATGAAATAAGATTTTACCCATTTTAAAGAGTAAAAAAACAGAGACTGTGGCAGTCAATGAAAAAAAAAATCACGGCAGAACGCCAAAAGTAATAAAAGTATTTAAAAAAACGAATGTTTCACAGTGATCTGTAGGGTGTAACTTGGCTTAGATTCTGCAGGACAAACAGGAAAGGGCTTCAAAGTCTGGGACAACTGCTCGTAATTTAGGACAGTCTCGAATTTTTTGGGACGTCCTGTAACCTTGCCCAGTTTTTCTCCAATATGCAACATCTAACTAAAAAAACACGAGAGAAGTCAGAGAGTAATATTAATTGAAAGTGATGTCAGCAAAGCCTCTATTAGCTGTGTTTATTCATGATGACACCAGTCACCATTAATATAGCTGTTTGGGTTTTTCTCTTAATTAGCCAGTAAGTGAAAGACTGCAGGGTCAGTAACAAATATTAGCTCTTTTAATAGGAACATTTTTTTTTTAACTAATCAAACCTATCAAATACCCAAATTCATGCTGCTATCCTCACTCACCTTTCCCCCCCTGTGATTCCTGGTGTTTCTGAGGTTCCCGTGGGCGCAGGCCATCTTTGGGGGGTAATGTTGTTCCAGGGTCTGTTTTGACAGTGCTGCCGGGGGAAGCCGATGGTGCGACGTTGGCCTGCCTCAGATTTGCGAGGCCGGGTCTCGTGTTGACAGAGCCTGGTGCTGCATTTGCAGAAGCTGGTCTCACATTGACAGGGCTGGCTCTCGTGGGAGGCCTGGAGCAGATGGAGGGCTGGGGAACTGACTTCTCTTCAGTCGCACTGGCTGACTTGGACTCGGGCTGCCGAGGGAAGAGTGACAAAGGAGGACAGGAGAGCGCGATCAGTGTTGACAGCTAATTCACATACAGTGGAATTACTGTCATGTTTGATTAAATCACTGGATAAATGATTCACCAAATTATAGTTCTCCAATGCCTGCACTGTGCCATAATGAAACACATAGAACTATGACCACTGATTAGGAGTTTAAGGATGTGTGGAGAGAAAATTATAAGGTGACTTGGAAATCAAGCTGCCTGGCTAATCTTCCTTTCTGATCTTACGCCTTCTTAATCAACAATCTCACTCTCTCCTCCTCTCTCAGGCTGAGTCCTCTCCTCTCTAAATCAAGTGAAGAAAACCTGCAGCAGCGCTAGAAGCAGCAGCCGCCAATACATCTGCAGCTCCTTCCTGTTTCCAGACAAACGAGACATTCAACTAAATACTGAATCCTGTAAGGTGAGACTTAAGCTGTGATTTCTTGGCTGTCAGACTGGCCAAACCTCCTAAGGTGTGGATGTTCACTGCCACATCAGGATGGGTTGGCCAGAGATGTGTTGGGGCCTGTCATATAGAGAGTCTAGTATAGACACATGAAAAGTGAGGGAGAGATCTTTCTTTCTGTGGCAAAGAGGAGGGGGAAAAAAACAGAGAACAGAGGAGAGCTCACGCGCCCAAACCTCAGGAGACTATCCCACAATCCCATCCATCTGCGACTGACGCATTCTCTATCTCTGGCGTTTTAATTCCCTGATCAGGTTCATCAACCATCTGTTCTAGGGCAGTCCAGAAATCCTGTCTTGCCTCTGTGATTCAGCTGTTCTCACACCGTGTGTCACCTGCACACACTCACACACACACACACACACTCACAAACACACACACTTGCATACACATAAACACAAAAAGTGAAAAAGAAAGCAAGGGGAGATGGGGGAACACACTCCCCATACAACCCAAGGCTGGAGCGATGATGGAGCCAGTGGGAGGACAGTTCAGTTCAGCTGTTCCCGGGAGAGAGCTGTGAGGGGTGCGGCGGCTCGGAAAAGCGGGAGCACAGAGAGGGAGAATGCTGGGAGAAAGATGATCTGCGGAGAGGCTGGGAGTGAGGGGACAGCTGGCCTAACCACCATTTCCTGTTACTCACAGAGGGTGGGACCGCCATGAAAAGACACGCAGGCACTCCAAAACCACATTTCAAAGAGCTGAGCCGTGGATCCCTATACTGTTAATCACTCCTTGCTGGGACATGAGAAGCTGTGCTTTAACATGTGTTGCTCAGTGCAGATTACATCAGAGAGCAGTCAGCTTTTTTTTCTCTTTTCTTTTTTTTGCTTGCATTTTAAACCATCTAAAATGCATACTAAGATCAGTCAACCGGCTTAAAAGCTGAAACTGCAGTCTTCAAGAAAAACCTTCAATTACTTTAAAGTCACAAATACCTTTTCTGCTGCAGGAGGTGATGAATGCTCGCTCACTGACACCTGTGGGTTTAACAAAGACATTACATGAGTGTTACAGGCCATGATGCAACCCCAGTGCATAGAGCTCAGTTAGCAGCAGGCAGTTGCTCCAACTCACCGGCAGAGGGAGTAAAGTGCTCGTCTCCTCACATTTCCCCTGTTGGGAGAGACAGTGCCATGTTAGATGATACTAGAGGCGACACGTCATCTGCATTTACTGTGAATCAGTTCAGTGCTCAGAATGAGAAACAAAAACAGAGCAGGAGTTTGGGAGTTAATACGGTGTTATAAAAGAGTTTATAATTCAAAGAGAAAATAACAAGTGTTCTGAAGCACATCCATTGCAGTTGGTGCAGTAATGTGACTGCAGAAAAAAAATCAGCGACTGGCCGGGATGCTTGAATTTTTTCAACTGAGTGAGCAGCGTGCAGCTTTAGCTCAGGGAACCATCACGGTCAGGCCAGATGAGACCGTCCACCCCGGCTCGCTCTGGCTCAGTGTGTGCACGGTTGCCATGACGACGCAGCAAATCTCTTTTTAAGATAGCGTGAAAGAGGAGGCATTGCCCCCCCCACCAACTCCAAAATCAACAGCTCACACATCGCCAAGTGCACGCTGACACACACACACACACTCACACACACACACACACACCGAAAATATCACCACTCTGGAAATTATGCACAGTGAACGTTTCTTTTGACACAAAACAGAGGCTCAAGTGAATAGAAATGTTTTAATTTTCACCAGCCATCCTCAGAAGTGTAATTGAGAGTTTTCACAAACTGCACTGCAGGTAAGAGAAGTGAGAATGAAGTGATGAGACGAAGTGTTGAGACAGAGAATGAGCTAAAAAGGAAAAGATTAAAGGACAAAATGATATTACAGGAGTTCAGTAAAAGTTTGTCCAACAAGCAAGTGACTGTAAATTTGTATAGTGATTACAAATGATTAAATGATTAAATCTCATCCACGTAATCTAATATTAGGTTATTTGATAATAACTGGCAAGGAGACGATAATTACAAATGACAAGCAGAAACACATGAATAGTATGAAATTGTTATTTTTTTAATGCACATAATCGATAGTTTCCCAGTTTGTTAACAATGACACACAACATGATCAAATTTCGAACAGCTACACACCTTTAAATTCAGTGAGATCCCAGGTTGTGTTTTTGGAGGAAAGTTTTCTCTCTCAGATCTGACAGGTTCTGTGGTTTTTCTGCTCTTCAAGATGGTTTGATGGCTGCAAAAAACATCAGAACAAGTCATCATATCTCTTTGTGTAGCCTACATGGTACGTAATGCCATATCAAAGGCATTCTCACAACACTAACGCGCTGGGACACCAATGATTTTTTATGATTACATACTTCATGTTCAAGTTTGAAATTTCAAAGGTTTATTACTGTGCATTGTTCTGAAGACTCGGCGTCTTCTTTTCTCCAAATCCTGAGCAGATGAATTTGGAGGCCAGCTCATCCACCTCGCCGATCACAATGACCGCCACATCTCCATCCCGGCCGAGCAGCCAGCTGACATTCTTACTGTTGGCTGGAGGAGACATACACACACACACACACACACACACACAAACGGGTATGAGTTATATTGAAACACTGCTTTAGAGTTTCAAAAAAGGCAATAAATGTAAAATAAACAGAGATGCTTTACAGGAAAGAAATTAAAATCGCCATTAATAATAGAATAAAGTGGTAAAGCGTATTATCAGCTTTGTAAATAGTAAACTTCCGTTGACATTTTCAGGATTTCAAAACATCAACCATAATTTGTAAACAGTCATTTTGAAATGGTGAGATCTGTCAGATAATCAGTGTTCCGCTCACTTCAGTATGAAACTTCTCACCAGTGTATCTGATAAGACGAGGCTGTTTTTCTGGTTCACAGACAGACAGGAGCAACAACTGCGGGGTCCCAAGTGACGCGCCACAAATGCACGACACAGTGACCTCCTTATTGATGACATAAACAGAGCTGACAGGAAAACCCTGCCCTCATTTTGCCCTCATTTTGTATAAATATACCTGCGTAGACTCTCCATTCAGTGCTTTCATTCCATAATCTGAATAAATTCTCATATAAAACCATCTTTTAATTCCAACTTTAAACTTAATCCCAGTTCCTAATCCTAAAACATCATCAAGTGAAATCTTGTGTTACACTCTCATTTGGTTTCACCCTATCCGTCTATTTATATTAGAACACTGAGTCCTAATAAACATACAAGCAAAGCAGGGCACACACACACTTTCACAACATAATGCCACTGACTTGTGACCATATTTGGGAGCATGCAGAAGTTACTTTATAGAGATAAACCGGCTCACATGGGCTCAGAGGGTGAGAGCTTGTTGGGTTGAAAACAGGATAACGTGCTTTCATACTGAACTGGTTTTGCCAGCTTGTCCTGTGGATCACATTCCTGCAGGGCATACCAGTATGACTACGAAACTACAGACGTAAGAACCTCAGTAAACAAGCTTTCAGTCCAAACTGACAGCCACCAACCATAACACCACTGTCACAGGTGCAGGTGAGATGGATCACGTCAGCTGAGAAGATGCCTTATGTAAAACATTGGCATGTTTCCCAGGTCTTATTGTAATAGGCGGTGTTCAAAAAAAATTTCAAACGAAGCTTATAATCATGTGGTGTGCTGCTTTGGCAAAGTGAACAGATTAGAAATGAAAGGAAAAAAAAAAGTTTCCCATGTCTGAAAAACAAGGACCAGGTTACAAATCTGGAAAAAGTAACTGAGCAGGTTGTCTCTGTCTCGTGTAAATGTCACCACAGCGCCTGAGAGATCTGTAAAGACATGCAAACAATCACACCACTGTCTTAGAGTGGTTAAACACTAATTACCACAAAGTCAGTCTAACCACAGGAAAAGTCACATGATGAGAAAAGGCTAAAGGCTTAAACTGTTAACAGCAGCTAAGAGAGACCTTGCTTCATTCTTTGTGTGAAAACTAACTTAGTATGTGAGCTCTCCCACAAGGCCGAGCAGATAAAATCAAACTCTCTCGTTGTTTTTCAAACACATACATTTCCTGCATGCTTCCTGTTTCACCTCCTGCTAATTGTTTGAAGGAATGAATCTTGGCCCACTTCCTTTTTTTCACACAGAAACACGAAACTATCCACCATTTCCTCTGCGCTGTGGCGCTGTGGACGGGGAGCCTGTGTGGAGAAGAGCTGTGGCCATGTGATCTCAGCCTGCAGTCTCCATCCAGCCTCCTAAAGACAGCTGCATTGGTCATTAAGAGATAGAAAGAGCACTGTTCTCTCACTCTGCACCACAGTTCATAGTAACTGCTTTGTTTTTAGCCAAGACAAGACGGATCACATTACTATGTCAATCAGAGTTAATGCAGCAACTGCAGTCTGCTGTTAATTGGCTTTAAGTGATGCTGAGTGGGTCAGCAGTGTTGGAAAAAGTATTAAGAACGACCATTAAGTCAAAAGTAAAAGAACAAGTATTATACTTAAAAATGTAATGAGCAAAAGTAAGTATTTAAAATGTTACTCAAATGCACAATAAATAATTTCTACCGTTGAGGGTTCCTCACTCAAAACAGTAAAACAATATAGTAAAGTTTTATAACATCATGAAGTAGCATAGGATCATGGGATTTCAATAGCCACCATTGCAGATTAAAATCCACATATATCAGTAGTGCTCACATTAGTTAATCTATTAAAGTTTTTTAATTCATGTTCTGTTTGGCCACATTTGCTGACTTCTTTCCTCACTCTCTGACTGATGCTACCTGAGCAGTTAGCAATAGGTGATAAAAAGAAATGCACCACTATGTTTATAAATATTACAGATTTATTTGGGCTTTGTCCGTGTTAACTATTAGTAATGATGGTTTTGGAAACATTTTTGGATCAATAATTCTGCTGCATAATATTTTTTTTTGTGTTGTTTTAAATACTTTAGATACTGTTGGGTAGTTTAATCTACAGGAAGAATTTTTGGTTATTTATTCTATATAATTATAATAACATCATGTTTGTAGTGTCACTGTTTTGTGAGAACCACATATCTCTCAAAAGTCAACTTTTCATAAGTTTAGAAAAACAACTTTGTTATGAGTTTTTTGACATTCCATTTTCCGTCTTATTTGTGTTTCTTTTCAATATTTTATTTAGTCCGAAACGTAGGATAATTTTCTGAACTGAATTCGGAGACACATGGTACATGGTACTACGAGTGAATGTGCTTTGGCTGTCATCTCAGAGTGGTATGGTATATAATAAAAGAGCAATTTGTCTATTATGTCACTGTCATTACAACCTGCAATCTCTTGCAGGTGCTTGCTACCACCAGAGAGAAAATGCAGACAGGCAAGATTCTGTAGGATGCGTCAAACCGGTTCCAGGAGTTTCTGGTTGTTTTGTTCGATTGCTGCCTTTGCGCTGGTGACTCAATTTCTCTTAAGTAGAAGCCAGTTCCTGATAAAAACCATCAGCACTACATTTTGCATTTCAACCTTGGAGGTGTTTTTTTTCTTCCCTCTCATCGCCTGTGTCGATGTTTTCAAATGCCATCTGTCTTCTATCAAACATGCGTTCCAGACTTGAGTGACATCTCTGACCCAGTGAATGCCCCCCCCTCCTGTCGCTCTTAGGCTCACATTGTTGAACAAAACAATCTCAGTGAGAACAGCAAAGCATAAATACGTGTGAGATCATATAGACACAAATACTTCCTGTTGACCCAAATACCTGTCACTATAGCACATCTTAAACACCATTAGTATATGCCTCTTATGATAAACTAATTTCAGATTATCTAATGATGACATCTACAGTACTTGCTTGTGCAACTTGCTTGTTATCATCTGTGAGTGTGATGTTTACATTAGTTCACCAGCATCAATCTGCTCTAATTGATTAAAACCTCAGATATAAATAGAACTTCATGTTAGTGGAGTATAAACAGTCTTTGGTTTCTGTCTGTATATCAAACTTCACATCAGCGTCACCCTGTCTAAAGTCTCCATCTCTACATGATAGCAGACATTAATGTGGAGCAGCCGGTGTTTGTAAGTCCAAGTTTGTATTTTAGGAAACTTTAAACTTGCCAGAAAAGACTTCAGGTAAACGATGTGCCTGTCTTGGCAAACAGCTGTTCAGATGACAGCGAACACGAGCTACAGCAGTGACAGTACATCCTGCAGCACAGGATGTTTGACACAACCGATGCACACATACTTCTGCAGTGCACTTCTCAAAGTCTCTATCAGGAAATTCACAGCACACTGTGCAAACATCTTGACTGAAAGGATTCAGAAAGTAACAGATGGGTTTGTGTCAAAAGCTTTGTTTCAGAGGGCGAATGCTCAGCATGCATGGAAAAGTTGAAGCTGCACCCTGTCAGGAAGAAGAAAAGTTGACAAAAGGTGAGGAGGTGGTGATGGATTGACATGGTTACCTTTTTTTGGTTTTGTCCTCTTGCACTCAGCATCACCTCCTTCTCTCTCAAGTTTCTCCTCCCGCTCTTTCCAGCGCCGCACCTGCTCCTGGCGCATTTTCAGGAAAAGCGTCTTTTTCTGGTCCTCGTTGAGAGCATCCAGCACATCGGGGTCGATGTACATGTCCTTTAAAATCTGCTGCAGCATGTTGGCGGCTGAATGGTGTGGGTTTAACTGGCCGGGCGGTCAGAGAGGGGGAGGCGCTGTCCTTTGGGCCAGCAGCTTCTCAAGATGGACAGTTTTGGTTTATAGTTTCATGTCTTTAGAGGAAAAACTCCCACAGCTTCCTTATCCTAAACTCACACTTAATCACACACATAAACTCTGCCTCATAAATCAGAGTGAAAGCTCATCATCACACATACTTTGGTACATAGTGTACATTCACATGCATACACACACACACACACAATCCTGTTTCCTGTCTGTGCTGTGCTGACAGTTTTTCCACCCAATAAGATGTCAGTTTGCTCTATCTTTGGAGGTCATCATTGGGACAGTCTATAAAGAAAAAAAAAAGGCAGACAATACTTAAAACAAACATTTGGATGGTTTTGTTGTGCCTAACAGATTCTACAGCTTTCCTAAATTCACAGTATATTTCTTGGTCCAACCTTTGTTGCCTTAAAAAACTTTTTTGCTTCAAGTGATTCCTTGAACAGTCTGTCTGAGTCGTCTGTCTTGTCCCTCCCATCATGAATACGGAAGAGCCCAAACCCTGCTTTCTTTTTTTTTTTTTTTGAACTGACAGAAAGACTGAAGCCCAGATTGGGAGGAGATTCCAAAGGAATGGGTCCGTTTCTGTCATCAGTAGCCCCCCCCCCCTTCTCCCCACCACCACACATCCCTTCCCAAGCCCATGTTCCTTTTCTCCCCAAAAACTCCCACGAGATAGCGGCTCCATTTTAACACGATCAGTTTCTGGTTGTAGGAGGGAGGGGAAAAAAAAAAAAAAACAAACCAAACAGAAACAGGGTCATAGCCCAGGACAGCATGAGCCGCTTTCTCTAACAAGGGGATTGAAATGGACTCCTCCAATCTCAGTGGGTAGTTAAACAATGGCTACCACATAAGCAGCACTTGGAGGGAAAGAAAGCTTGTCTCAGACTGAGAACTATCACACTGGTGGAATACAAATTGGTGTCTACTAAACACATTGTAGGGTGCACAAAAAGGGGGGAAAAGTGGACAGAGAAGGTAAGTGATACAAAGCCGAAGGGAGTTGTAAGAGAAGGGTAGAATTTTGCTGAAGTACTCACAGTGGGATGTAGACAGCCGCTCCACAGCAGTGTATGCTAACCAAGCTGAGAGAGTCAGAGCGCCTCTGGGTCCTCCTTGTCTTTGTGTGTATGACTAGGCTGATGACATCACAGCATTCCATAATCCCTCTCCCTCCCTCTCTCTCTCCCTCTCTCTCTCTCTCACACACACACACTCACACACGCATGCATATACACTCACACACACACTTTATTTTAAGAAAAAAAGAGGGGGAAGAGAGCAATTCAGGAAGTTGATCTCATACATTAAACAAGCTGTAAAAGAAAGAAAGAAAGAAAGAAAGAAAGAAAGAAAAACAGAGTGGAAAAAGGACTGTACACAAGCTTACAATCACTGCTTTCCAACCCACGAAACAAATGGTTTGTCGTTGGGAAAAAAATGGAGCTGGTGCAAAATTGGGTCAGCACTTACCCTTAAATACACATAACCTACATAACTTTGTTTTTTATATCTTCAAAAAACATTTAATTACAGTTTCTGGATGTACTTAATTATTGCTTAGATATAAAATTCCTTAACAAGGTAATGATTATTTTCAGTAAGTTATGAGACACATTACACATTACTCATGCTGCCCACATGCTTTCTTGTGCCTCTCCTTACATTCTGAGAAATTTGAGCAATGGAACTTTTAATATGATGGTAGGTACCGTCAACATTTAAACATGAGCTCATTTGTTGTAAATGTAGGTTTTGTTCGAGCACATTTATCTTGTCAAACAAAAGTAAAACAGTGAAACATAAGCAGTGACTTAAATTGTTTATTGAGATTCCTAATTGTATGAGTGGGTAGAAGCTTGGTGAACTCTGTTTAACCACAAATGCACATGCCTCTCATTTATATAAGTAGATGTTTACCTTGTCTGTTGTTAAATCTACCAATCTGAAGCCAGGGGCATCTTTTGCCTCGGGCACTCCTCTCCTTTCAGTTTCAGAGCCTATCATTTAAAGGTAAAGAGCACCCTCTAGTGGCCAAAGCCAGATAAGCCTGCTCTGAATTACGTCACCTCAAAAGCCAGTGCTTAATTTCTTTAGAACACCGCAGAAAATTGCAAAATTGATTACAAGACGAAGCAGACCAATTGCAAAGGCAGTAGATTTAAACATATGTTTTGAAGAGCAGCACCACCACAATAAAAATTAACATGCACAAAGGAGTTTGTACTTACTTTTAGGGAGTGTTAAGGCGATGATGATAATGTAGCAGCAACAATAAAATTTGAATTTGGTCGAGTAGGTCTTTCTCGGCAAGCAGCGTGACAGCTGGACCAGACTCACCCTGCTATTATTCTTTTCTAGCAGCATTCCTGTAACTAATTACAGCCATGTGCTTGGAAATAGCACGAGTGTCAATCTCTCATGATCGAAAATAAAAGCTTTTCATCACTAGAATACATTGGGCTTTCACAAACATGGTCTTGGTTTGACTAATACAATTCATCAGCAGTTCTGACGCACTGCACTTGTGCTTCCAAAGCCAGATGACCTAAACCAATCCTCTCTGCGAGTTCTTGGATGAAGAGCAAACTCTGAGTCTGAGCTGGCGTTTGGCCTGCAGTCCATCTCAATTTAGCACATCCCCTTCAGTTTTTTTTTTCTTCACTCTCTCTCCTGGCCAGCAGGGGGGCCAAGAGACCATCAACTTCACAACAAAAGTCCAATCATACATATGTCCTGCAGAACTGCCTTCGAGCATGTCCAGACTCTGCACTCTGACCCCCCTGGAGAGTGTTTGCAGTGATGGAAGATACAGACTTAACTCATCCCTCACAAGCATATATTGACTTTTTTTCTGATGTGGTTTCTTCTAGTGTGTGTTTGAGAAGAGGAGAGCTACAGGATTATTTAAAGTAATACAAATTCTCTATGTTGATGCCTTTGGCAACATCTCATCATGTCAGCAGAGCTTGACCATGGTTCTAGTGGGAGAAACAACACTCAGGTGCTGATGATCTAGTGAATGACCATGCTTGGCCTTTTATCAAATTTATAACATCTATAGCTTAATTTTTTTAACATATATCACAGCAGAAATCTAACTTAACACATGGATTAAGCAAGCTAAAAATTCTGTCACTGTAGCAATATGCCAAACCCCAAATATCATATCAGATTAGAAAAAAAAAATTCAAACAGTTAAAAAAAAAAAATTAAAATGCATGCAAGTTTTGTTGGGTGGCCATAAATACGCTCCAATTTTTTAGTGTTATGTGACAGAAAGCTAAAGCTAAAGCTAACAGAGGAGCGATCGTTGCATACAAACGCTCACAGTCAGGATGATTAGAGAACACTATGATGCTTTATTTTACAGCCTGGTATGACACATACAGTACTCATGTACAAATCTCTAAGAAATTAGTCATTAGGTAAATGTCATTGTATTGTTTGCATTTTAAAGGCTGTAAAATTAAGCTTTAGTCATTAGTATCATTGCAAATGTTGAGTCAGACATCGTGGACAACACTTGATTAAAATAAAACATACTTTTCATCGTGAATTGTAGACATTTTTGAATTTTTCCGTCTCCAACAAAAAAAATGATACATAAAAACACATACATTTTGAATGTTGATTTTCCCTTAATGGGTAAATTAAATTTATTTTTTTAAAGTTTGTCAAATGTACATAAATTATATTTAATGCATCAAAACCAAATGAGCAAATCAAATACCCTCTTTAACAAAAAAACAAAAAAAAAAAACCATAAGAGAGAACGACATTCTTTGTTGAGATCATTTTAAACAAGTATTGGTCAGGCATTTCATTAACCTGGGAAAGCAAAGTGCTACACACAACAACCACTGAAGACAGTTCACCATACACCTTAATGAGGATTTGACTGAAGCACCTTTTCTTAGCTTAAAGCTAAAATGGAGATTTCAATGTTTTTTTTAAGTTTTTCTTTTCACAAAAACTCCACTTTGTGTTTATAGTCTACCTTCAACAACCCATAAGCCAAGTTTACCATTCCCCTATAAAGATAGGCATACTTGCAGTGACATTGTTCTATTTTTCAAGTTAAAGTACTTATGTGAACCGCTTGACCCAACAAGCTGCTAAGACCTTGGTTTACTATATTTTTCTCTACGATGGAGCTTTGAGTGCAAATAAAGGCATACAACTCCTTCATGAGAAATAAACATGGAATTCAGCCACATGCTTTCAAATAGTAATCATATATTTAATTGATATACATATATTGCCACCATTGGCACATACGATATTGCACACAGTAATGAAATGTTGCACAGAAAAAATAGATATATTTTTTGTGGGCGAAAACATTCCAAAATTACAAATAATGTGGAATAACGCTGAAAATGTAAAACTACGTAAAACAAAACAAAACAAACAAAAAATTTAAAAAAAAACAAAACAAAACAAGACATGCTTGCTGCTCCCCATTAATTGAGCGACTTACAACTTACACATAACTACCCAAGCCACAGAATGAGCATTTCTAAGGGGGCTTGCCAACAAAAACTATATCATTTCAAGCCACTACCGATGTTTCCAATCAGCCCCTGCTCTCCCTGTTAATGCGCTTGGCTAATGAAGAGCCAACTCTTCTGCATCATCTTGCATCTAGGTGACCACCCCCTTCCATGTTTACATGTAGGCCGATACCTGGATGGCTGAGGAATGGGGATGGCAATAGAATTAGGGAAGAAGGAAGAGAGCAGAACAGAGTTAAGAATTCTGCTCCGAATTTTTTTAAAGAGTTTGTAACAAACCCTTTTTAGCACCACGAGTCGTGCACTAGCACACAAGGGGGCTGAGACACAAAAAAAAATGAAAGAAAGAAAGAAAGAGGAAACGATAACAAAAGGAAGCCAAACTGCGATCCAAAGCACCAGGCCAGCGTGTAAGCATGCGGAGTGTGTAAGGCACCAGGTTGTTTATATGCTGAAGAGGATGCTCCCAATCAGGTATCGTTTAGGCTATACCAGAGGCTCCAAAAATAGGTGGTCAAGGACAGTCTAGTTTGCTGGTTTCCAGTCAATCTAAACATGGGAGCAATCATTTAATTCAATGCTGAGGTAAATCTGACATTATCTGATTGTTGCCAGTTTCTCTGGAGTTTACTGACAGAGTTTATAAAACTGCTATCACACATCTATGAGATGCGACTGAACTGGATTAAACCAGTTGTTTTCCGTGTGGCAGCCCAAATATTTACAATTAGACCAAAACTGAATCTCATCACCCCCAGGTAGATATTTGGGCTTACAAATCTAGAAGTAGAGCTATGAGTATGTATCCGAAGTAGCCCCACTGAACATCATATCTTCAGATCTTAAAACTTGTGGGATGGGCACATCCATTGACACACAACTGGAGATTCATCAACAGGTGAACCGAACCCTCTTCACCTTGGCTTATCCAGGCGTGCTCCTCAGTGGCCCTCCTCATAGTGTGATGGTGATTTTTTTGATAACAGTTCACAAGGTCACTCCTTTTACAATCAAGCTTTGAAGCAACTTTCATTACAACTACACCAAGCCTTTGGATGGAAATCACTTGGTACTCAAACTTGAGATTCGTACACTATAGGCAGATAAAGATACATACTGAAGGGTCCTTGAGCCAATATTCTGGGAGACCAACGAAATCTATCTTAGTGCAGATTAACATGCAGCAACAGCACTCCTTGGCACCATTTGCACTTTGATGACTGAACAAGATCACAAAATGTTTGTTTCAGATGCACTAACCAATAAATGCTCTGCTGAATTTTGCCTCTTTTTTTTTTCTCAGACTACCAAGCCAATCGGCACAGTACGTGTACGGTGTTTGTCTTGTTAAGTAATCTGCAATTCAGGCCATTTGCTACATGTTGTCACTGCATTTCCTCTATCAAATACACATTTAGTACCTTTAAAATGAACACATTGCATTAACAACGAGACACAAAGGTAGTCTATAATATATCCATCTGCATGGCAACAATTTCAACTGAAACAAAATTACAATATTAATATTTCTTTGAATGCCTCTGGCAAATGTCATCATGTCGAGATCCATTGACCAGTTCAATATATTTGATTTTTTATGCAATGCATATTGCACAACAAATAGAGCACTTATTTCATTTCATGAAAATGCCTATATGTTCCTTTTATACTGCATGACATCTAACCAGTTTTCCGAAGCAGGCCTAGCCCTCATATGATTTATGTGTAAACACATCTCTACTCACAGGTAAAGGTAAATAGGATGGCAAGTACATGTGACAACCTTTTACAAAGTTTTTTGAATTTTGGTTTAAAAATTAAAATATCTGATTTGTGCTGAAGTCATTAGCTCACATGAAAAGGAAACGCTTTTTCCTCGGAACTCGGCAATAATTCCATTTGAACATTGCAAACACTTTTTTTTTTTTTTTACAATAGCTTTAACTGGTACAAAAGTTTTCTGTTAATAAGGGAAATAAACACTCAGTTCAATATCGTTTGTCAAGTAGGAAACAATGTTCAAATATAATGTTATTACTTTGTTTAGCAGCCTGTTACTGTATTAATGGTGGATAAGTGGGGTAACATCCAGCGATGAGTGACACCATGTCATAACTGTCAGGTTGTGGAGGTTTCTTATACTGTGGGTGATGCTCCCTTGGAGTTAAACCATTACAGTTAAATCTTTAGATTTCTTTCTTTATACAGTAGAGTTTTTAATTATATTTCTCTTGTTATTTTCATTACTCTTGCATCTTTTTTTGCTTTATATATCAATCCTCGTCCCCATCGTCCGCCGGCATCTCCTCTTGTTGCTGCAGCTCGCATGCCCTTTTCTCCCGCTGCTTCTCCTGGATCTTCTTCATCTCCTCGGCATATTTACTGAAAGTATTCCCAAATTTGGACCACACTTTGTAGGGCACAGTTATTGAGTTGCGGTACGTTGGCTTCACCTCGCTTACCCTCATGAACACACCGTATTTATTGGATCCGACGTCGAAGAAAAACCGTTTGTTGTCCACAGTCAATGATGACCCTTCGGGCAACTCTGCAGGTTCGTCCTCTACACCGTAATCGTCAATAAGTTTAGCCAAAGCGTCACGAAACTCAATAAGTCCCTGGGCAGGCAGAGCAATCGTCTGGCCTTGCGTGGATCCCAAACCGGGCCCCCGGTTAACGGTCTGTCGAATCCTCAGAAACCGTCCCCTCTGGTTCTCTTTCAGATCCATATAGTATTTCCGATTTTCTCGGACCAAGAACTCGCTTTTGAGTGCTCGCCTCGGCTCGTCTTGTACTAGCCCCGGGTTGCTCGGACCCAGCTGTGCATAATGTTCGATGAAGTCTCCCAAGTAGTCACGGAACTCGACCGCCACGGACATGGAGAGAGTGAGGCGGCTCTTGTTTCCACCGGCCCCGACTTCTGCTATCTTCAAGAAGCGGCCTTTCGCGTTCTGCTTAACGTCCAAATAGAAGCGTTTGTTTTGGATGTCAACCCGCTTCGACGCCAGCTCCTGTGTCTCATGCTGGAGCCCGGAAGCCGAGCCCGCCCCTCCTGTCGCTAGGTGCATGGAACCGAAGCCTGGGCCCATGGCTGCTCCTCCCTGCTCACTTCCACTGTCTCTGTCCGCCATGATGCTGCCTGCCTGCTTTCTCCCTCTGTCTGCTGCAAAGCCACGGCCAGCCACAGCGAACGCCGGAGCTCTCGCGAGATCTACACAGGGAGGTATAAAAAGGCGAAGGCAAGCCGTTAATGCAGAGCGCGGATGCTGTGTTTTCTCCCGCAAGGTGTAATGTTATGAGCTGTCACCAACAAACAAAAACGAAACCGACAATGTTTTGGATGAAATGTGTTTTCATCAATTTGGTTAAGTTTCGTTTTGTCGATAAAGAATCCGAAACGATGGTGTCTGGAAAGACCCCAGCTTGCCCTCTGTTTCAAAGTGCGAAGAGTAAGTATATTTATTTTCAAAGAAGCGCAGGTTACATTGCAATCATGCCCATGCACATTTACTTTGCCCATGATTTTAAAATGTTTTTATTAGTTATGGTAACTGACATAAAAATAGGCCAACTCTTAAATGTAAAAGTAATTTCTGTGTCCAAATTTGCCCCATACTAATGGATCATTTTTACTGGAGTCATAAGAATTTTTTTCTTGCCGGTCAACTCTAATTCTTCAACTTTGTTTTTTTGCGTCCTAAGCAAGTTAATAGGCCTCATCACTGAATTAAACATTTTTTTGATAGTTTACGGAATTGTGGGCCTATTGTTACTATATATTCATATTCCTAATAATGAAATACTTACGAGTAAATCAATTATTTGCTCATTAACCCCGTACAGCTGACAGCACAGGATCCACAATAGCCTCTTGTTTAACGAGTCTACCTTAACCTTTAGGCCTGTTAACTTCAAAGCAGTAGTAGGCTGGATAATGTGCTGACAGCGCAGTCTAATTAATTTCAGTGATTTATTTTTTAAAACACAATACTTTTCTGTGAATACGGCAACAAAATGTATTTGTTCATTTGAATTTATTTTTTTTAAAGACATCACATTAGCATGTGTCCTCTCAAATCTTAAATTTAAATTTTGCTTTCTTCGTGGCATATGAAGTGTAGTAAGCCCATTGGAAAAGCATATCGTGAAAGGAAAGGCAATAAAGCCACCTTGACGGTGTTAGGGAAACTTTTATATGCATGCACAGATTACCTTTACCACATCGTGTCACCCAGTTTACGTTATGATAGCAGGTTTTGCCTCACCAGATTAAAAACAGTAAAGATTCCCCAATAACCAGTCCTCACCGAGTAGCCCGAGCTTTGTTCGTTATGTTACACAGTGGCGGTGTATCTCACCGAGCGGTATACGTTACTGTGTGTCTGCACAAACACCGGCCCACTGCCGTCGCATTTAACGAAAGTTGATGTGTTAGAGCTGCTTTTTACAGCAGTATATATTAAAATATCATTGTGCAGTTTGTAGAAATATGTGTTCGATAGACCTGTAAATAATACCTTTTATTTATAATGCTCTTATTACGCATTTTTGAACGTTTGTAGTGTACAGCTTGACTGTAGTTACAAAAAAAAGACCGCCGCATGTCATTAAGGCCTACACAAACAGGATGCCACCATGTATGTGGTTTGATAGCTGCTCAAGTAGCTGGAGAAAACAGACCCATTCTAGTTTTTGCATTTATTTCTCCTCGAATAAAGGAAACATACAAACAAACAAACAACAAAAAAGAAAAAAAAAACAATACTCAATCAATACATTTATTAGGTTACACACATTTACCTCTTAATGTCACCTTACTGTTTCCATCCTGACGATGAATCATGTAGCATCTGTAGGCTACATATATAGGGCCAGATTTTTTTTTAGCCTATAATTTTTTTCCCCAATTCAGCTATTGCTTTGTATAAATCCTGCATCATCCCTGGACATTAATATTTTTCTAAAACAACATGACATTCCTCCCAAATGCTATCAGACAGAGATGGTCTAAATTGTTGTGCATGTGTTTGTGTGTGTACTTGTGTGTCATGGGCCTAATTTCAGTCAATAAAAAGACAATAAAAATATCAATGAGATCTTATAATGAAAGGTCTACATTAGTAGAACATTTATTTCAAAAAAGGCCTACATTTTTTTTAAGCTAAGCGTGGTAAAACATCCATGTTTCAGGCCACACATGTGGACCGTGACTTTCCCGTACATTACTAATTCTTATTTAAAACTACGCACGCCTCTTTCTCCCCTTCTTAGGTCGATTTATCTATCTCTATATAAGGGTTTTGTGTGCATTAATGTGCATCAGTGTTGAATATAATGAAGGTAATTTATTTTTCCACGTTCAACACATAGGATTAAAATGAGAGTTGTAGTCCTTGATGCTACACAGAAAGAAAATAGCCTTACACAGGATAGACTAGAATTTAAAAAGAACATTTATTGATGCGTGCTGGACTTGTCAATAAAATAGTCTAATTAAAAAAAGGTGGCTCTATATCTGTTTAAACTGGACGCTCATTTAGTTCTCATTTGGGCGATATTTGTTATTTACTTCAAGGAAATTCATTTTAGGATTTTTTTAGGAGATTTTGTGTAGTTTAAAAAGGTCAATTATTCACAATAATGGCAGATAAAGCTACACAATTTGATCTGATCAGTTTTTCAGCTATTGTAATTGTGTGTGTTTTTGAACGTGTTGTTTGAAAATTCATTTCAATAAAAATGTATCACACTGGCAGAGATATTAAGAATAAAGAAGAGGCTACTTTTCAACATGAACATTTCCTTATTGTAGGCGTCCAGAAGGCAGTAGGAAGGCCTGGAGGGAGTTCAGTAGGCTAAAAGAAATTAAGGTAATCTAACCCAGAAACCAAATCACTGCTCACTGCTCACAAATTAGAAGAATTTTATTTATATAAATACTCATAACTCCTGATTACTGTCAATGAATTCTAATAATTAGAAGACATGTATGGGTAAAAACATTTCACATGAAAAAAATTTGATTTGCACTTTAAATTGCAATAAAACTTTTCATAATTCATTGAGTGCAACACTGAAATAAAATGTAATTTAAAGAACATTAAAAATAAAGTAAAATGGACGAATAGGCCCATAGATTGTGACACTGGGTTAGAATGCTAAAGAAAGTCAAAGGTAGAATAATTATTTTGATTTTGTGATTTTGGTTCCTTAGTATAGAAAGTCAAAGAAAAAGAAATAAATAGTGTTATTTTAATAATAACAGGCCTGAAAAATATCGTATCACAGAGGTAGAATTTATAAATGATTAGTGATAATCTAACAACAATTGACCTTAAAACGGTGCAATTAACATGCTAAAAAAAATAAAAGTTTTTTTAAATTATTATTAAAACTGTAGTCCGACACAACGTGTAAGCCAAAACATACATCCTCCTCTGTACAATTAATTTCAGCTGCTCTATACCGTCATGTGGCAAACGTGCCGGCCTAAAAAGGTTAGTCCGGGCCTACAAAGTTAAGTTTATTTTCTCTAACTTTTTAAAAAAATTTAATCTTGATCTATGTTTGGATTTGTTCTATAAACTCATATCCTAAAAATATTCCCTGTTGCCTCTCAGGTCGCCAGATCAGCCCCACAGCAGTCCTTTGTACTTCTTGTCACAAAATCCAGAATATTTGAGGAAAGGTGAGTAAGTTATCTGTGATCTTAATAATAAATAAACATTCTGGTATATTTCAAAGTAAGATGAAAATAAAAATTATACAATATATTGAAAATGGTAGCCAGTTTAAGTCATTCTGCTGTGAAGTATATGATGGCAAGGCCCATTGATGCAATTTGTGCAGAAATGTTAGCCGTTTGGTTGGTTAATCCTCAACTGTCCTGGCTGTAGCATAATTTCATCGCACTCTCATTAAATATATAAAATACAGGCATTAAATTTCATATATTTTTATTTTTTTTCTACTATTTAAGCAAAGAAGCGGCTGACCTTAATGTATCACTCCTCTTAAACATCTTTCTCTATTATTTTATCCCTGACCATTTAGATGTGCACGATAAAACATGTAAACATGTGCATGTAAAATAAGATAGTTAAGTAAATTCTGGAACTTTTATATTGAAACTCAGACCCTGTCTGGTTTTGGTAGGCCTCGATATCAATTTTCTATCCTGCGTATGATGTAACAGGCCTCTCCCATTTCCTTTTGGGCCCTCAATTGCCCATAAAAAATCACCATTTTGAATTTCGGTCGGTTTTTAATCCAAAATCTCCCCATTGGGCATTTTATTTTCATGTTTAATTCAAATGCTATAGACCCGGTCTCGGTGCGATTGTTCATCAGCTGCTCCGATGAAGCCTTAACAACCTGTTATTTATTAATGTGTCATCACTCAGCAGGTTGCTCTATTTTTTAGAAAAACATTTTTCAACATCAATATAAACTCATAAAAACACATCTGTTCGGATGATGAGGCAAAGTCCAACGCAGATTTCATCCTCAAAAAAGGTGTCGTCGCAGTTTGTGAAACGCAACCCCTGTGATCACCTCACAAAGTTTTGCCCTATCCCGACACAGGAATGCTGTGGCGCTGCTCCAAATGCAGCTCCATTATTATTACAGATCAGACGCACGGCTGTATGCTGTATATGTAATGCTTCTGTAAACTCTGCGAAGCAATGACACATGCTTGTCTGCACGTTAGGACACTTAAATGCTGCAGGACAGTAACCAGTGCCATGTAAATAAAGCGTCATTCCACCATGCGAGATCCCACCACGTACCTTACACCGCTCAGTCTGCAGGCGTGGGAGCGCCTCAAAGCCTCGACGGTGTGCAGCAGGAGACGAGACAAGGCAAAAGACGCATGTGAATAAGCTCGGAGGCCTTTATGACAGAACGGCGGACCGCTTCTGCTTGCTTCACAAGATGGACAAGAAACGGCGAGTCGTGGCACGGAGAGCGACACACGCACAAGTTCAACGCCGCACGCTTCACCTCTGATGTCAACACGCACTGTTGGAACTAAGTGTGCGCCCCCCCTTGGTGTAAGTGAGGAACTGCAGCATTGCCTTCATATGGTAACAGATAGGGCATCATCTCTTGCAACAGAAAAGGAGAAAAGTGTCTAAAGAAGTATTTAAGCATTTATATTACCAGACAAATTAACAAGTCAAGCAATAGAAAGAGATTATGTGGCCTGTTTTTCCACTTTAACAGCTTGTTTGACTCTTACAGGCACACTCTGATCCGTTGCTCTTACAAAAACACCTGTGTAGTTATTGTTAGAAAATAGAAGACTTCAGACTATACATTAACACATGATTCAGTCCCACTGTTTTAGATCAGCTCTCTGTACCTAATCTGTGGAACTTTGAAAGTTTCAGCACCACAGAGAGCAGCAAGGTCTTTGTCATGTCTGCATGTGCACATGCAGGTAAATGTGGAGGTATGTGTATATTGAAAAAAAATTACACTAATTGGTTTGCCTCGACTTGACATATAGGCTCCCTGTTGTAGCTTAATCCAGCCTAAAAATGTATCGCCCAAACTGTAAAGGCCTATGATATTGTATTTGGATCGTTTCAGTGTATTGTGAGAATATTTTATTTGACAGACGTTCAAATTTGGCTCCCTGCTTTTTCCACGTTGACCTTTTCTCTGTTTAATTTACAGGATCATTTACAGCAAGTAGGCCTATATGTGTCAAAATTGCTCATAAATACACTGTGGTCAGCAGATGTCGCTCTTTGGACTACTGACAGTACAACATCCTGTATCCGCATTCTATTTGGCATTTAAGCTAAAGCAAATCATACCGTTATAAACACAACATTACTTAAACATCGCCAGTGATGATAATCAAACGTGTAAATATTTCTGTTAAATTATGTGTCTAAAAGTGCTCCAGTCTCAGAGCTTCGTTAACATGTGAACACATTTACTTAAAATAATAAAACACAGAGGAGCTTCACTTTTACTGAATTTCCTCCATTTAGAAGATTTAAAATTGTTATTTTTTCTGCTTTGGACCCGAATATTGCAGCGGTTTTAGCTGTATGGATTTAATGCGGTGCTTCAACATCAGTTTTTTTAGAGGCAGAGCAGCGAATGTGACCTGAATGCAGGGCATGACTTAATGGGATGAGACGCAAAACTCATTCAAAACAGTCTCTTGAAGAATCTGAAATGCTTTCGCAGCCTTAGTCATCGCAGCCATATGATTTTTCTAAGCCCACTGGACTATATGCGGCAGCATATTTTTAAAATGTGAATCTATTTGATTTCTGGAGTAATGCCTTGGCTACAGTAAGATGCGATTTTGAGGAGGGACAGTCATGGATTTAGGATTTCGTTTGTTTCATTATAACGTGAGATCACCGCTGATACAACACCATGGAGTGATTGACATACAGTAGCTGGGTTTTGGGAGTGAGGAGATCGACCCTTTGGTCCATCGGCTGCCTGAATCTCAGTCCTCCAATCCTGCGTTTTTGTTGACGGAGCCCCTTGGCAATCGGCATTATTTTCTCTCCGTCTGTGGCTAGTGGGGGAGGCGGAGAGAGAGCCGCGGTAGAAGGCGCCGTATTAGCGTTATAGCTGCCGACCAGAAATATTGTTTTATTTTTTGGAATGAAACGTTGCTTATGTTTTGCGACCGGACAACCAGACTTGTGGTTCACTGCAGCATTTTGCGTCTTTTCCCTTTTCCACGCTGCAGATGATACAGAAAACCATCATAGCGGTACCCCACCACTGCAATTTTTGGGCAAAGATAAGAGTGGCGTCGTCTTGCAGTTAAGGCTACTATGGCAGCATAGGGGGCATCTTCAGGAGAGGAGAATTCGCATATTCCTTGCTTAGCCTATCTACAATGCCTTATTATTAGCAAAAAGCAGTGACTGGATTTGAAACCCAGCATCATCCCGCGGTTTTCCCGTTTCAAAGCTGCTGTTTACCCATTGAAAATCACTCGAAAAAGCAGCGGATCCCGATGGCATGGACACTTATGCAAGGTCTGCCGCGCTGCCGTGCTACTGGAGCCTACTTGCTGTCTCTTCATTTAACCAAGCTCCATCGCCATCGCCCCGCAGCCGAGAGAGCCCTGCCGCAACGCGACCAGCGACCACCGAGCCAAAGCAGGCGGCATGAGGCTTGATTCAGTACATTTATCCATGCTGGTCATCGGGGTCTCATTCGCCTGCTACTCCCCGAGTTTGAATTCCCTGCAGGACCAGGTTAACAAATCCGCCGTGGTGATCGAGGGCAAGGTGCAGTCCACGCCTGTGAACGTCTCCGCGGAGCCGTACCGTGTGAATGTCAAAGTGCTGGATGTTTGGCCCCTAAACAGCGGGGGTCTGGAGCGAGAACAGCTCGTCACCGTGGGGGAATTTGGATCCGAGGCTCCGTGCACCAAAGTGAAGAAGAACCACAAGTACATTTTTTTCATGGACCCCACTGACGAGCCCTTGGTTTTCAAGGCATCGTTTGCGCCTCTGGACACGAGTGGAAAAAACCTAAAAAAGGATGTTGGGAAGATATTGTGTGAGGACTGCGGTAAGTTAATGTATTGTGGAATACCGGTGAAGTCCAAACCCGGAAGAATGGTCTGTTAACAGCCCCTATCGTCGGGCTTTTGGTAACAGGCACTCTGGTGAATTGTGGTTATTATGGCCACAGCATGGTTTGGAGTCAGTGGGTACCAGATAGGTGCCTAAGGGGCGTCTATGCAGCAATTTTCGACAACTCTCGCAGGCTCCCATAGCCCACATGATCAATCAAACTCTCTTTCTCTCTTTCTCTCTCCTATTCTCCTTCCCCTGAACTGCATCAGACATGCGCCTCGCACTGTTGCTTATGAGGAATTGCAGTTTGTGTGTATCGAACTATCTGCATCCCGCAAACCCGCAATATAATTCAAAATTTTTATATCACTTTTGGGTGCATTTAACACTTTCGTGTCTATAAATGCAGATTCACGTGTTTCAAAATTATCCTGGCTTTTTCTATAAACACTAAGAACATGTATTTGATGGACTCGATTCAATTTCAGGACCAGGGACAGCGGCCTGTAACACCGGTATCACGTGTGGAAAATCCGGCTGCCCTAAGCAAATTGGTTCCCAGACTAGGCTCACGCCCTGCTTAAATGCTTTAATACCTCTACACTTTGGCATATCCTGTCGTAGTCTAAGTCCTGTGTGCCCACATGCTTTTTTAGCCCAGGAAGAGGGCACTGGGTGTTGTAGTCCTATCCTGTAATTGGTTGTCTTTGAAAATGTCAAAACCAACTTTACCATCCAACACTTTTTCTCTTTTTGTTTAGATTCATGCACATGTAGCCCAGGAATAGACTTTGGTCAGTAGATGTCGCCCTTAGGGAGTATTTCTTAGAATTAAATTACTTTAAGTACATCTTACTCATAGTGAGACATTTTTTGTTCATTTTATTGTCATTATTTTAGCATATACATTGCTACTGATTAAAATTGAGCGTGTTTATGTCGCTCAGTATATGATGCTCCCTCTCACTCTCTCTCTTTTTCTCTCTACCACTCTATTTCTCTCTCTCCCACATGGCTTGTTGAAGGATTTCCATAATGAAAATCACTGCTGATCATTTTGTCCAGGCTATGGAAGTTATTGATTAAAAACAATGCAGCACACTGTTGCACTCGTACTGATGCAGAAGGCTGCACACAAGTGCATGTATTGATGTGTATGTGTATGAGGATGCACTAACATACATTTGTGTTTAGAAATTATGATGAATTGCTTGGTGATAGAATTTATGGGTCTAGAGTCATATGTCAACAGCTCAGATGCCACAGTCAGTCTCTTTCTTGGTCTTCACCAGGATAAAAGGAGTCTCTGCTGCCTTAGTGCATCAGCATCTGTAATGGTTCTAGATCTTAAACACATCTCAGTGCTTGTCATAGAGCCACTCCTTCACTTGTTTCTACAACTAATGTACCACAATGATCAGCCTACAAAACGACTTTAAAATGTGAGGCAGCCCATCTTTCATACATTAAATGTTCCGAGCCAATTGGAGCATTTGGCAGCGCATATAAAAAAAGCAAAAACAAATTTTGCTGCCATCATAATGCACTTGCACTAAAGTGTTGTGGCCCAGAACATGATGTGTGCCCTGTACTGCCACCTTCTTAAATCCTCTTAGCCTCTACTCATGAGACACCAGTGCTCCCTCTCTTCTTGATTTTGCCACACTCACTCTGGCTTTTAAACTCATCATCCCATTAGAGACGTAACACAAAATGGACCTTATTACCTCTCGAGTTCCTTGAGCAGCCCAAACATCCCTTGTTAATTCTTCTGCCACTTAGCAAAGCTCGTCAGTCAGACTGGCACGGCCACCTCACTGTATTACCTGAGAGAGTTGCCACGCCCGCTTCCTGGGCCTCTGTAGATCTCTTTGATTTTAGTTCAAAGTACCCAACAATATAGCAGATGTTGCTCTGGTGCACCATTGTAATTAAGGGGCTTATTACTCATTGTAATTGATCTCATCACTGTTTTTTTTCTACCCTGCCTCTTTCCATATCATGCTTTTTCAACACAGCCGTTTACACAGACAGATAAACAGTCAGTCCCCTGACGGCATCTTGTCCCTTTGAGCTCCTGGCTTTATTTAGCAGAGACTTAAGATCAACAATGCCTGATTCTTTCCCTCATATTAAGCTCTATTACATCGTATCGCTACATTTATATTACAGGCAATAACGATTTGGCCCAGAACTTTGAACTGCTGCATAAGCAGCTTTGTCTGGGTTCAAACACTGATTCCAGGCCCAAACTTGTCTTGAATCCATCTCATGCACTAGCTCCCAAGTGGGTGAACCAGGGCACAGATTGTACATATGGTACAGCTCTCAAAGTGATGCAGTTGTTGTCTTCCAGTTCCTAATGGGTGCCTGAAAAACAGGCTGCCTACGACGCCTACCACCTGCACCCCTTTCTCGGGACTCCGTCAGTGGGGAGCTGTGGGTTTCCTACACAAGAGGGAAAGAGACATGAGAAAATACTGTTCTCAGATATGGATTATACCTAACAGATGCAAACCAAGGTTCATTTTAAGCTATCAAATCTGACCCTCATACTGGCTGCCAGTGTCTCAGGCAGATCATATTGTATCTGACTGGAACTGCAACATGGTCTCTTACATTGTTGCACTGTAGAGAAAAGAATGAGCGCAGTTCAGATTGAAAATCTGAGTCAAGTACTGTAACTTAGTGCAAACACATGACAGTGAGTTTTTCAATGTATTTTGTTTTAGTTTCCCTAACTTTTAATCAAAGGACATGCAATAATTGAGATATTTGTTTCACAGTAGCATATGCATATATGACAGATTTGTTTCATAGTGTAAGGCATCCACAGAGGACCATATGCAGAATAATTGCAGCTGCATGAAATGACAAAAGCCCTATTCCTTAGCACACTTAGTTACTCCTTTCTTTTAGCTTGTTCATTACGTGTCCTTAAGCTTTTAATGAAGCCCTGAAACAGGAGGCTGACGTGTCAATCCCTTTGTGCATGTTTTTGTCCATCTGTCATAAGTAAAATATAATCTGTTCAGACATTGAGTTCTTTTCGATGACAGATTACTGGAAAGGTTAGCATATCATGTCATATCAGTTAGCTTATGATGATGCATCAGTCTTTGCTTTGTTATATATGATCTACTACTTTTTTATCAACTGAGAGTGAGAGATGAGAAGACAGAAAAAGAGAATGACATCAACCTTAATGAGAGTGGAAATGTTTTCATTTTGATTGGGGGCACTGCTGTACTAAGAGCTGTGATTTCAAGTATGTCACATCTGCCTTTTAGCTCTCACTAGTTTGCATAACAATAGTGTTTTTGTCTTTCATGGCTCAGTCTAAATCCAAAGTCTGTACAATGAAACAAATGTGGGAAGCGAGGCCCCTAGCTTTTTGTCTACCCATAGACCCCATGGAGGAGACCTACATAATTGCATTTTGTGTTTGCATGTGTGTGGGTGTATGCAGACTGGTTAGAGCGTTGTATCAGTATAAGACAGCACAAATTGGTGCACTGCTTGTGTATAAAGAAGGTCATCTAAGTCGAAGAGAAACACAAAAAGCGTCTCAAAAACCATCTTCATGCTTGTAATTAACAAATGTGCAAATCATTCTTCCTCTTGTGAGTATTTATTTATTGCTCATTAAGCCCATTTATTTCTCTGAAGTAAATTAATGTAACAGTGTTATGGTGAATGCATACTCTATCACTAATCTGTCACTGTGGAGTCCCACTGTATGCAGGTCGCAGCTGCTGCACTGAGGTGACAAACAGGCAGAATTTTGCCTCAAACTATGCATCTGTCTGTGAATTTAAAGAGCTCCTTAGAAGAGCTAGACATAGCACATGAATGACAGCTGCTGATGGCTACTGGGTTCTGTTGTTAGCCCACAAGTTTGTCTGGCGGCAGTATGAATCAACAAGCTTCTACAGGTTGGTCATTATACCCTAGCAACGCATTCAAGAGCACTTTAGCAAACAGCTGATTGTGACATAGGTGCTCTTACGTTACTTTACCACCAAGATTATTGTCTTGTACAGGATGTGTGTTTGTTTAGATAAGAATAATTGAAGTGTTATCAACTGTCAGTGCTGTAGTGTCTCTAGCCCAGAGTAAAAGTACAGGCTAATGAGATTGACAGGCTGGAGAAAGGGATTTGTTCTGACTGAAGTTACAGTGTAAGTTTGTGGGGGGCTGTTTTCTTTATTTATGGGGTCATTTATTTAGACTTTCTGCCCTGCTTAATCTTTGCTTAGCAGATAGGTTGATGTATATTCATAAGAAAAAAAAGGCACGGGCATTTTCAGCAACTGGCCCCTCATTTTCCTCTCCTATTAGACACTTTCTCATAATCACTCAGATTGGTTACTCCATGTATTCAAAGACATTTTACAAGCTATCATTATAAGAGAGAGGGCAAGCATATTGGGGTTCTGTCTTTTTTGTTGAAAGACGTAAGAATATTACAGACAGATCAGTTCTCATGATAGAGTTGAGATCAACTTGCCAAATTCAGGTCACGGTCAATACCTGTTTGCAGGGCACAGCTGTTGCATAGCTGATGTGACGATGTGAATAAGTGATCTGCTTTGAGCCATTCAGTCTCTTGGCTTTAATACCCATTACATATATCAAATCAGACCAGCTGGGGTTTGTGGGGTTGGCTTGATTGTTGCTACCTAATGTTATCCTACATGTGTACGCCTGTCACTCAGAAAAAAAACATCCTCTGTCTTTTCACAGTCTTAAGTTGATGTGTTGAACATGCAACAAAGATTTAGCCAACCAGCTACATTTACCTTGTACAAGAGAAATAACAGTTATGAGATTAAAGAAGATTTGTACAAAAATTTATTCTCTCCTTCCAGAGATGATTGCTATAGACTTGTGTGGTAGCACTCTTGTGTAAGCTGAAAATTTGTCTGGTCCGTGGCAGTTGATTCATTTAAGCTTTACAGCTTAAATAAGCTCATGGTGAAGCTTTAAAGAATGATGCATGTTTGTATAGAGTATATAACTATACAGAAGTAAGGATATAGAAATTCCTGCTCTGCTTCAAGTGTGGTTTTATCAGTGTTTACTTTGAAGATCTTGAGATTCAACAATTGGCCCCTTTTTAAATTGTATTACATTCAAAACATAGATGCATACATACATACATACATACACAGTATCAATCTAAAGATTCTGAGATTTCTTATTTTTTTGTACTTTTTTATTGTAACAAATACATAGGCCAGTGCAGATTCTAGCATGTCTCTTTGCGCTGAAGGCTGAGTGGGTGGCATCTACTACTATCTAATAGGTAATACGGGTCTGCAATAATCAAGGTAAAGACATTGTATATACTGTTAAGAGGATCTAGTATACAGAGTTATAAAGTTATTTAAATGTTTAGTGTCATAAATTACTAACCTGAACATATACTGGCTTTAATGCAAACATATAATTGATAGCTCTGTCTAGTTCTTACTAGAAAATGTGCCTAGAAGTACTATGTTTTGGGTGTAACATAGCTGACACCAAACAAGTAGCTTATGTCAATATGCTAAAGAATGTTGTGTTCACCTCATTTTGTGTTTAATTTTGTTTTAAAATGTTGTGAAATATGAACTCCTGACATCTTTGTCATTAAAGAGTCTTCACATAGAAGGCAAGTTAGCACTTTAGTTGTTGTAAAACACAATACGGCCATAATTAGTAAAGAGCTTTGCTAACTGAGTGTCTTCAGTTACAGGCTAACTTAATACTGTGTTAGCTTACAATGTTTTAAAACATGATACAGTCATCATTAGTAAAGAGGTCTGGCTAAGGCATATGTGTGTACCTTAAGTTTTGGGCTAGGTAGCATTAACTGGCTGACATTGTCTTAAAAAATGGTGTATTGTGGTGTATTGACTATGGCTTAAAAAGCTTTGGCTAAGGCTAACATGTGTAGCTACAGTTACAAACTAGCTTAACATTCTGCTAGTTAATATTGTTTTAAAACATGATGCAGTCATCATTAGTAAAGGGGTTTGGCTTAGGCTATTGTGTGTCAACAATTACAAGGCAGTTTAACATTGTCCTAGCTAATATTGTTTTAAAACAAGATGCAATCAACATTAAAGAGCTTTGCCTAAGGCTTTTGTGTTAGTCTACAATTACACAATAGCTCAACACTGTATTAGCCAACATTGTTTTCAAACATGATGCAGTCATCATAAGTAAATAGGTTTGGCAAGGGCTAATGTGTGTATCTTCAGTTACAGACTAGCTTAACATATTGCTAGCTAACATTGTTTTAAAGCATGATGAAGTTATCACTGATGAAGAGATTTGGCTTAAAGAGCTTTGGCAAAGGCTATGTGTATGTCTACAAATACAAGGAAGCTTAACATTTTGCAAACAAATAATGTTTTATATCATGATCAGTCATCAGTAGTAAACAGGTTTGGCTAAGACCAATTAAAGTGTCTTGAGAAACAGAGCATACAGATAACCTGACTGATCTGTTTGAAAAATGTAATAGCTTGTATATTAGCAAACAATATCTCTGTTAAGATTCACAGTCTGTTGGCTCAGTAGTTAATGTAAGTCAGGTCTTAAGATTTTATGGATGAAAAAATGACCTTAAGAATTTAAAGCAAGTCTAGGAGCTTCAGACCTAGCACTTTTAGATATGTGTTTCTTAATAGGCCTGCAGTATATCCAGCTGACACTGAATAATATTTATATCCATCTAGAGTCCTGTGTCCGGCCACCTTATGAATGTAAGTCCAGTATTCATTTACATTGTATGTTTGTTTTGGTCTCTATAAAGTCCTGTAAAAATTCGGCATTTCTGCATTTTTGAGTTAGCTGTAGGTGGCATTTCGGTTTTGAGTTAGCTCTAGGTGGTATTTAAGTTGCTAACTAGTTGCTGATTTTTCTGTCTACCACTTGGTGCCTGGCAGTTTGTGTGTAAGTGTTTCTTAAATATTTTTTTGTTAATAACTCCCTGTTGCTTGAGGAAAGTGGAGTGGTGAAGTAAATATTGCATCACATCTTTTGTAGTTCAAAGACTGTTAGCCATTAGCAATGTAATCAGGGCAGACAAGTCATCTTAATGACAGTTCATGAAAAATAATCTGATGTGGTCAGGCCTCTGAGTCGTCGAAATATCAGTGGTTTAGAGAATCGATTGCACAGTGGTCATGTATAAAAGGGCTAAGGGAAAACTGAGCTGGAGTTATATTTGGTGTTGAAAAAAATTATGCAAGAGATGGTTTGTGCTCAAAGAGAGAGCTAACAAGACTTGCCAACTCATTACGAATCAAACACATGCAAATCAAATGTACCATTTAGTAATAATATAAGACATGAACTGACCTTGTTGTTTTTCTAATAAAATATCTGTTTTGAGTTTGCCCAAGGCAACAACAGACCTCTCTTAATATGTTAATAGGTAACAGATAACAATGGTAAGCAACAGGTCAGCAAGCGCAGTATCAGGGCAAGTGCTCACCTAAATGCAATTCAGCCCTGATTAAAGTTCTTAGTTACACAAACTGTGCGCCTTAGTAAAGATAATAAAGATCTAAGCAGCTTGTCTGATGTTCAAGGTTGCAGATTTCTGAAGAATATGAGAAGAGAAAAATGTGATAATGCCGCAGATGAGATCATAAAGACATGGTAACATGATTCCATAATAATCTTGACACTGCCCAAATTTGAAAAAAAAAAAAAAAAAGTAAGAAGAAAAGAGAAAGTGATTTTTTGTGTCAAACCAGTACATTTAATATAATTGTGGTGAAGGCAACATTCACCACCCTGGCCCCCTGCACCACCCTGAATTTAGATTATATTTGGAACCTTTTTTTTTTGCTTAAAAGATACACTTCTGATAAGACAGGACTCTCTTTAATAAAATGGAGTGTTGACTGGAAAGCTCTGGACATGACATAACACTAAGTTGGTATTACTTCCTAATTCTGCTCTAATGTGCTGCAGCACTGATTTTAAGTACTACCAGCCATTATGAGTGGTTTAACATGAGTTTAGTTCTACATGAGTGGTTGACCCACTCTGCTGTGACAGATATTTTCCACTGTTTTAAATGATTGCCTCATACAAACCAAAGCCATGTTTTGTATAATAATGTTTCCATGCTGTAAAACAGAATTGTCTCACGGAGACTTTTAAGAAAAAATGGGCTTACTCTCTTTAGTTGGATAAGAAGTGTAGAAAAACAAATCTTCAATGCTGTGCACAGAGAAGATGTTTGTTAAATGAGGGTTGGGAAAAAAACAGCCAGCAAAATGGCTTGTCAGTAACAGTTTTTTTATTTTCTCAGTTGAACCTGATTATAGAAAATCTACACATCTAATATCAATGGCAAAATATGCATTATGAATTTGAAACATGTTTCTATCTCCTGACAGTATTAACATTATGTTATTATTAGCTGTTTATAGTTAGATTTATGAAACTTTGGCATGTTACTTATTATTTTATAGTTTCAATAACTAGAGCAAAGAGGGAAAGGTATGATTATAAATATGCATTTAGAGATATGCATGAGATTTCTGCTCTTTCCACTAACTTCTATCAACCAAGGTTACATGCATTCACAGTAATAGAAACCTGACAGACAAGTCACCATTTCCTTTGTATAATTGCAGACACATTGATGTTTTCCATATCACATTTTCCCTCTTTCCTGAAATTGTTGGTACGTGTAACACCTACAGCACAATAATGCTGCGACACTGCAGCTTGCAAACAGCTGGCTGAAATCAGCCATCAGACAGAGGAGCAGGGACTGGGTCGGCTGCTGGTGGTGTGAATGCAGATTAGTCTTACAGTTAGTACATAATGTCACAACCAATAATCTCTATTAATCTCTGGCTCGAATTCATAAAATGGGATAAAAGCAGCTCTTGGAACAGCAAAACTATTTAGACTGGAATTTTCAGAGAGGTCACACACATTTATGTCTTGCAGGTTTGGTGGTTTGGTGAAGAGGGATTTGCATTTGTCTTGTGCTTTCAGTCTACTTTAGACAATGACACCAACATTTGGTGTCTGTGTGTGATGCCACAGCAACATTAAAAAATGAGAAATATCAAAGTAATTAATAGTGGATGGGCCTGTAAGTGGGAAGCAGTCAGTGGCACTTTTTTGATGTGAGATGACCTTGATAATTATATGATGTACTATAATGGCAGTTTGCGACCTGGTGATGTAGTTAATGTATAGGATTTGTGTGCATGGGCATGAATTTTTCTTTTTTTCTTTCATGCCTGCACTACATTTCACAACTGAACATGACTGAATGAGACACAAACCGCATTGGAGCCGCAGGGACTAGTTGAGATCGATGGTGGGCATACAAAGGAATCTGATGGCAGAATGCAGGGTTCAAGTCCAGGCTGTGGTTAGGTTTGTGCAACAACTGCACTTTTATTTAAGGTTTTAAGAAAGCCTGTTTTCACTTTGTTAAATTAAATGTACTGGATTGACATTGGTTAAGGTTAGAGAAGGACTATGATTTAAGTTAAATGTTACTGGAAAAATTAATCTGATAAATGGGCACAAAATTTAATCTATAGGATTCTGTAGGACTTGTGTACATACAAATAAATATCTGTCTGAAGTTGTGCTGAGTGTTGAAACAAAAATAGAAAATTATTGCCCTCAGACAAGGATCCTGTTGAATTAACTTAGTGATTATTTCAAAAGCTGCTGAACCTCTTGCTTGGATAATAAAAGAACTTTAATGAATACAGGGGTCATTTAAAATCTTCATGATCACATGTTAAGATAGTTTAGTTGCTTTGACTGTGTGCCTTTATTTTACTATGGGCTGCCCAACAGCAAGCAGCTGATTGGTCAGTCATAACAATCTTATGTATACTGACTCTGTAATCTGAGAAGAAAGAGTAGATTTTACAGTAAAATACTCACTGAACAAAATAGCAGCATACCAAAAAAATTGTAATATTTAGTTTTTTTTCCCTCTGTGATTGCAGTTTACACCCGTCCTCTCTGCTTATCCAACAATTAAAAACTCTGAATTTTGAAACCCACTGAAGAATGTTGCCTTCACCACAATGAGGCAGTATATGATCAGAAAGGAAGAAGGAGAAACACCGAAAAGTTGAAAGGGATGAGTCCGTTGGGAATGTCACAGCAGTTGTTAGACTCTCTGCCCCTGCGGCTGGAGCTGTGTCAAAAACAGTCAAAAGCCCACAGTCACTACACAGTCCGGAAGATATGTACAGGATAACAACTGTGAAAGTCACTGCCATTTGGATTGTACTTTGTTCACAAAAGGAGGCCATCTTTCTAGTGGTGGACCTGTGCTAACACTGCACTCAGCTGTAAGCAGATGTGTTCTTTTGACTGAACTTACCGTATAGTCCCTGTGCGAAAAGCAATCATGTACAGTGTTGGACCGAGGTCAAGAGATGTTGAGTAATAACTCTTAGCAATTGTATAGATAAAAACATCCATGGCTGCTGCATATTGCCATAAAACAAAGAATAGAACAGTAACATTTAAATACAAAAGTGCTGGATTAAGAATGTTTCTGTAATTATGATTTTCTGAGTAAAGATGAAAAAAAAAATATATATATGGACAATATAGAGGAACATGACAACATAAAATAATTTTACAGACAAAACACATAAAATTTTTAATCGAATTACAAAACAAAAACTCAGGACACGATCCTGTTGATATTATAATATGGTCAATTGAGATTTTCTACCTTATACCACTGTTAATTTTGTTTACATTAGCCTGCTCTTTGTGGTTTTATCCTGCTGCTTTGTAAAGGCAGTTTAAGTTTACCCTGCCTTTTAAATCATTCAGTAATTTGCAGCTATCTTGGGCTGCAATACTCTTCCTTCACAGGCTGCAGCCAGTGCATGTGATTAAATATTTAAAGCGTTTTTTTCTGTGCACAGCATGAAAGGTTGTCGACAATATTAACCCTTAAAAGTCACAAATAGTATCAGCATTCAACAAGAACTCAGGGGCCAGAAAAAAAACACACACACACCAGTAAAAGGAAGATATAAGACCCTAACATACATAATGTACTGTGCAACAAATGCAGGTGTACGGCAAAATAGATATCTCTGTCCTGTGCTGTATTATAAAACAACATGGAATTATCATTTTGTAACTGGAAAAACAGCAACGGGAGGGAAAACAAATCTGTCTTTCACCAACATCAATAAAACATATTTTTTCTCTCTGTTTTGGCATCGAGTCTAAAAAGTCTTAAACTCAGGAAAAATGCAGCTTTATGCCATAAATTGGTACTACAAATATGTTGTAGACAGATTGACTAACACTTCAGCAAAAAAGATGCCAATAATTGTTCTCAAGGCTTTCAAATTTGTTTGATGTGCATTCACCTTTTATTTTTTTAGATTTACATCCATCGACAGCTCTGTTATTTACCCTGTTTAGTCTGGTAATTCAGCTCTGGATCAATGCATGTAAACGGCATAACTCTGAAAAACCCAAGTAAGCTCCTTTTTCAATGATCTAAAATCTGATTAAGCCGCTTGGCTCCCCCTAATATAAAACTGGTTACTAGGGCATGAATAATATCCTTTTATACCCACTTCTGGTGCCTGTTGTCTCTGCAAACTGACACTGGCACAGGGGTTAGATTTACTGTTGATGGATACTCTTTATGAACCATATAATTGCCTGTAATATCAGCCTTTGTTGTTTGTGTGTCAAGATCGCACAAATTACTGTTGAGATCAACATTGTTTTGGCATGTTGCTGAAGTAACCTACTGTTGCTCCTTCCAAAGAGGGAGGTTGAAAGCTGGCGGGCACAAATTTTCCCGTTTTATCGCTGGTATATCTTTCGAGCTGTGGGCGTTTCACCAGAGAAAACACATTCCATAATATTCTATAAACTGGTTTTATAGGTAACAACAGGGATCCTCAATCGCAGGGTATCAAGATTTGTGTAAACAGCTTAAGGTCGTCACTGTCAGCGTCAGCTTCAGTTTATTTATAGTTCGTCAAACAAACTGAACAACAAATAGGTGCATTGTCTTGCTGCCAGTGTCAGTGGAGGACATAAGTTAAAACTTGAGAAAACTATGTCGTCATTTTTGCTAGTTCAGCTAGAAATACAATGACCTACAGATCAGGCTGGAGGAAAAAAAAGTGAAAAGAATGTATGATGATGTTCCAGAAGCAAAGCAACATGTTATAGCTGGAAGATGGAAGGAAAACATTCAGTCAATTGTAAATGTAACATGCCAACAAGGGATGCCAAAATTGCTGGCAGCATTAGTGCAGCTAATTACTCACTTACTATTGTGTTTCCGAATGGTAAGAGACAGGTTGAATGGTGTATGCTACATGTCTACATTTGTCGACATTTTAAAAGTGTGTGTAAGGCAGTGTTGTTTAGAATATGCAGCTTGGAGAATTGATTTATTGCGGCAGTTTGTGCATGAAATCTGCTCGCCAGTTGTAAAATTGTTGCACTGGGTGCTTCATCGCAGCTTGTCCTCACCAAGTTCTCAGGTAGATTTGCAGGAGGCAGCATGACCCTAAAAGACAGCAGGGTAGGAGTAAGTAATATCACATTATATCAATCATAATGGAATGGGTATAATTTTTAATATTAAACACATAATTGATTTTGTGATACTGGAAGTTCTCTTGACTTTTTGATATATAATTACACTGTTTGGCACAGCAACAACACGCACAGCTGAAAGCAAAAGTATCATGATACCAGCTTAAGGGTGGAGGAGTTAGTTCCCAAAGGGGAGCAACTGCACTAGTGTGGAAGTAGTTTGGAAACAAAAGATCAGATGTACAATAAACCACAGTGATATTAATCTGACTCACCGGATGTAGACTGAGGGTATAAGCCTGCCTTTCTGTGACTGTTTTAGTTGGCATCCTCCACCCCCTTTGGCTGTCTGTGTGTAACTGTTTTGCAAGAGCACCATCGCTGTATTCTGGGCTTAGCACTGCCCGAGACCATTTTGATTAGGTAAAAGAAATAAAGATAAGCTGAAGCATTTTTCTTTCTTACAGAATAATGAAAATTGGTGCACCCAGATCGTTTTTCAGTGGTTACACCCGCTGACGCCGGTTGACCCCAGTTGACGCCGGCTAGGTGGGACTATGGTAAAATATAAGATGTGCAATAAGACTTTGAGAACAAAAGATGGCAATACAATACACCAATTTCAGGACCTCAAGTAGAAACACCCAGCTGAATATGCGGAGAGCAAAAATCATGCGAGGACAGCTCAACAGACCAAACCAAGAAGACAAACCACAGTGACTAAGGATGGCATCACTGAATCTTTGTAGCCGAACTTTGTACTTGGATTTATCATCAAGAATGTCATTGTTGCAAAAATACCCTGAAACATTGCGATACCTTTCTCGTAACTTTCACTTTATACTCTCTCTCCACCATTCTTTTACTGTAGGCCCCAGGCTACATCACGCACCACTTTCTAGTCCTCTCCTGGTTTTAGCCGTAGAATTGAACATGCTAAGTAGTTTCATGATTTCACGGTAGAAATGGCAGTCATCTTGATGTTTTTTAGACCACGTTACGGTAATAGAGTTTTTTGTCTCAACACGGAAAAGTTAGGACGGCCTGAGATCGGCAGGCTACTTTATACTCATTTACAAAACTACGTTAAGCTACATATTCTCAAATTTGTAACAAACTTATTCAAAACATTAATATACTAAAACTTTTCTCTTTCAATTCCATCTTCATCATCTTTGACAGGGTTTTGCCTGGGAGAGTTTTGTTCATTTCCTCCCAGTTCTGTGTAGATGCTTGCCAGTGCATGGGTGTGTAATTCTATGGGTAATTGTCTGAATTTCTGTAAAGTGCACTTGCTATAATTCTGTGTCGGCAAGCATATGCATGTTTTCCTGCGTCATGTGTGAGATGGCTAGTTTCAGTAGCTTGTTGGCATTTGCGCTGTGATTCAAGCATGATTAGTGCCGGGTCGTCCTGAAAAGAAATGAAATGAGTGTTTGCCCAAAAGTGTAACAAAACTGTTGGTTATAAATGTCCAGAGAAACTGACAGTGTCCATGACGGGAACCTCAACAAAAACCATAGGGAACAAAAGGACCATGGGAAGGGCAACTGTGTTTGTGTGCAGCGTGCTGAAGTGTTGAAAAGAGGGGCTGCCGGCACTCCCGCTGGGCGCCTCCCGGTGTGTTTAAGAGACGTGTCCGGCCATGTTCACCCCACACACACAGTACATATCCTGAGAGAAGGTTTGTTTCCTCAGGTATGTTGTAGGTGTGGATTGATGTGTGTCTTAACATGAAAAGACTTTAAACAGAATGGAATGGCTTGTTAGCAGTGTTTGGAAGTGGACCAAGAGAAAATCATGTTTCCCCTCAACAGTGAAGGGGTCTCCAACTTTGTGGCAGAGGGTTGTTTCAGCAGCCATAAAGAAAATATGCATTCATGACGCGGGAGGAGATAAATTGCTTAATTTTGTGGTACGTGATCGAATGTCACCATCTTGAGAGTAACAGAGGAGGAGCTGATAAAAGATTATGACACTGCTGACTCACAGAAGAATAACTTGTAAACAACTCAACACACTCATCCCTGAATATTTACAATATGTTTGTGGATGTTTAGACATTTCAATTTACCAGAATCACTATAATGTGACCAGATACTTGACACACACACACTCATGGTGACTCCTGTATGGTGTCTCTGTTTTAAAAAAAACTGTGACGCCATCAAGTTGTAAATCCTGGAGTTTTTCCAGACCAAATGATTCGGGAAAGATCGCTAAAGATAGTGAATCCCCGCAGGGATTTCATTCATACTCAAAAGGGACATACTTTAATTTCACAAATAACACAGTTGAGTGGTTAAATTCACATGCAAAACACAGTACAAGGGACAAAATGTTGTTTCTAATTCTGACGTTTATTAAATGCAAGGCTCTGATAATTAAAGATAAAAGCACACATGTCTGTCTGCGATTACTCCTGCATGTATGCGTGCGTGCGGGGGTGTGTGTTTTGTTAGTAGGCTGTTACTCTATCCTTTACCCTTGCTTTCTTCTGACCTTCCACTAGTGCTCCTGCTCATTATTGTGTTGCTCTAATCTGGAGGGGACAGGACTGGGTGCAGAAGTGTATTTATCTTCCTGCACAAATAGGACCTCTTTCCGTCTGGTCCCTGCTCAGCTTGTTGTTGAAAGATAGTGAGCAGCGTAAAGCAAGCTCCAGTATGTGCGTGTGCGTGCGTGTGCGTCTGTGTGCGTGCGTGTATGTGTGTGGGTGGGTGCGAGTGTGTGTACGGGTGAACTGAGATGTGTCCCAGCTGGCCCACCGACCAGCACACTCACCATCACCTCACTGCAGCAAATGCAGACAAAAGAGGAATATATCTCCCTTGTGATATTGATACCCCTTAACTCCGGGGGTTTTTTGCCCTAAATGAGAAAGCAACATTCCTCACAGAGGTCTGCTGTAAAAGCCAGTAAGATCAGTGTTACAGAAAGTCCCTGTAGTGTGAGCCCTGTAGCCCCATTTCCGCTTTTCTCCATCACATCTGTTGGGAAGTGTACTTTTGCTACGCATTGTCTAGGCATGTTTTTTTTTCATTCCCTTGTTGTCTCCATGACATTAAGCTTGCAAGAAGGCAGTTATCATTCTGCAAATGGCCATGGGCCAGGACACCACTAGACAAGCCAGCATTGCAAAATAACACAAAATTTACCGTAAAAATAACACAATAAATAGTATTGGTCAGTTGTTTGACCTTGTTTTTATACTGTGGTCAACAAGTTGAGACTAACCTGTCTAAGCATTTCATGTTTATCCACACAAACGTGGTTTACTATTATATTATTACTACATGGCTTTTTGAGCAATAGCTAATACTCTGTTGGCTAAAACTCAACTATTAGATTTTAAGCTAAAGCATTGGTACAGCTACTCCATCACTAAGCTGCTCACACCGGCGGCGGCGGCTTGCCTATTTAGAGCTATTATGGCTTCAGCTAGCTTTGACCTCCTTTTTAGTGCTGGGTTTGTCAGTCACTGGTGTGTTTGGCCGCAACCTTCTGGATGGGTGGACTGGGTTTTGTGGGCCTGTGCAGTCATCTTGTCGCTCTGAGATGACCCAACCACAGCCCTGGCTTCCTGTCAGCCATCTCTGGCCTGCCAGAGCACATTGTGAGGCCACCCTGGCACTGTCTACAGGGGCCACTCTCTTGCCCACTTATCAAGCATCACTCAATTTGAGACCGCCTTGATCTGGGCTTATGCCGCCAAAGCATGATCTAAGCTTACACATGCGTAGTGGCCTGTTTTCCAGGAAAAGCCTACATTGGTGAAAAACAAACAAAGAGATAAGACGGGCCCTTGATAAGCCCGAGCTCAGCCATGAGAGGCAGAGGCAGAAATGCAAATGATTTGAGCAAGAAGCTGGTTTCACTCTGTGTGAAACTCCTCACAGTGTCCTCATTGTGACATGTTTGTGCTGCTCTAAAAACACATTCTGGAGATAAAGGACAAGTGCAGAGCGCAAAAGGAATTTGATTTGATGCGAAGAATGCAAAGCAGAGAACGGATGCACGCATGTTTTTGAAAGGGGGCAGTTGCTGATAAGAGCACAACCTTCCCGTGTTTTCCCTCGTGTCAATTTACATTTCTGCAGCTTAGAGTCGATTTTAACTGTTTATGAAAAGAAGATTGGCAGATTTATTTACAGTGACATAACATTTATCAGTCATTCATTTGAATTCACAGTTCACCTTTATTTACTATCAAATGTTTATTTACTGTTGCAGTCATGGGTTTGGTTTTAAAAAATTTAAGGTCGGATAAGTCATTTTTAATCTTTACTGAGATTATAAATATGCTTAAATCAGTGTGTCCAAGTTTGTGTGTATAGAGACAGTCAACATGAAAATAAATTATGGATGTTCTGTACTCTAAAAATTACTTTTTTAACCCTCATTCATTTACTGTATTTTCATTAACATATTATTTAACAGATTCATGCAAAAGTGCCATGGGAAAAAGTTTAGTCAGTTGGCTTTGAAGGAAAAAAAATGTATGCGCAATGGAAAAACACACGCAACAAGCCTGGTGTTGTGCTGTGATTCAGATGTGGTTTCTTAAAAGTCCACTTGGTAAATGAAGTATGCTTTTGTACAGGAAAATGGTTTGTATTAAGTACACTATGAGTGGAAAACAGGTCCACCTTGAACACATCAATGACCCATGCGCTCTTTCTATTTACATGTGGATGCACCTGTGTGTTTGTATGCGTATGCATATGTGCGTGTTTGAGGGGGTATGTTTGTGTTTGAGTGTGACAGTGTATACTTTGTCGGCCCGAGGACACTTAGATTGAGTGTGTGTTGTTCTCTCTGGTGAGAGCACACATATGTGTTTGTATGAAGACCTGGTTCTATGTGGGTGTGTGTTTGATAAACTGTGAGAGCATGTGGGAGACTGTTTGTCTATTCATCTGGGTGAGAGCAAGAGAGAGAAAGAGCAGAATGAGGAGGTGGAAGAGATCTGCTTCCAGCCTCTATCTTCAAGTCAATCTGCTCACAGTCACACAAACCTCTTTATCTCTCCCTTAGACAGAAGGGAGGGAGACAGGCAGAGAGAGACAGACAGAGAGGCAGAGACTCTGGAAAAATAAATACGTTTAAATAGAGGAAAAATACAGAGGCACAGAGAGAGAGAGAGAGAGAGAGAGAGATTCAATCAGGCAGCCTTAAGAAGATAGAGCGGATTTCTGCTTAAGAGGATCATCAAAGTCATGTCTCAAAAGTCTCAGACAGCATCTGTCATTAAAAATATTTGTGCTATTTCAGTATCACCCCATTGAGCTATTATTGTCCAATTGAGAGGCTCTTTGTTATCCTCAAAGCGCAATATATAGACAGAGAGGATGCAGTATGTCAACTTCGATAGGAATCATTATCACTATTAAAAAAATTATTTTACCGGGTTTGCAATAGTTGACTTTGAGGGGCGATTGAGCGGCGATTGATATCCTCTGCATCCTATTTTTTAAACCACTCACACACAGCACACGCATACAAACACACACCACCACACACCACACTTCATCACATAGCCATGACTGATGCCAAAAAGAGGTGTCAGTTTTCTGAAAGTGAAAGGAAACAAGTGTATATGTCATCATGGGTGTGTCAGTGTGTCTGTCTGCAGAATAAACATTAAGAGAGGTATTAATCGATAACAAAAAAAACAAAAACTCAGCTTAATTGTAGGTCTGATACAAAGGCATGACTGTCCTTTACTGCACAGCTATGGCAGCTGTCCAGATAAGGAAGACGTGATCTAGAGAGAGTTTGGAGGCACAGAGATCACATCTGCTGACAGCTCTTTGTGTGTGTGTGTGCGTGTGTGTGAGCGTGTGTGTATGTGCGTGTGCGTGTGCGTGTGCGTGTGCGTGTGCGTGTGTGTGTGTGTGTGTGTGTGTGTGGTGCTGGCCTGTTATTGCAGTATCATGCCCCATTGGCTGATGAGTTGCTATGCTCATCTCTTGTTCCTCTCAGCCCCAATCAAACCTGTCACAATATGAGTCAGCGTGGCCATAAGTGGGAAAGATGCCTCTTACCATTAGATCAATCAGTTATCAGACACATCAGTCAGACTGTATCCAGTGTGGAGCCACGTGTGAAGCACAGACAGAGACAGAGACAGGGGCACCGGTGGTGTGATGTGCTCATGAAAGCTGGATAGTGACAGATGGAGGCTGGAATAGAGCGGGAGAACTGAACAAACTGAGAGGCTAAAGAGCTGAAATCTCATTTTCTCAGTGGCCTTGAGAGGGGAGCATGCTCAGTGCTCATGTTTGTCATTTCTCCCTCTCTGAGATGCTGCTGCAGTGCTTCCCAGCAGGCTTGGCACAGGCTTACTCATGGACATCTCTCTTATGGAGCGATACAGTGGCCAGGCTGCAGCTGCTCAGTGGATACCTCTCTCTGCCTTCCTTTGTCTCGCTCTCTGTTTCTCGCATTTTGCTCTCCTCATCGTTTTCCCGTCTTACCTCTCTTTATATATCTGCCTCTGTCACTCTCCCATTGTATTTCGTACACATTATCTCCTACTTTCTCGCTCGCATCCTTTCTCGTCTCTCTCTCTCTCTCTCCCTGTCTCTCATCCTCACTCCGCCCTTCCACATCACTCTCACATACTCTAGTTGCTACCCTTAAGACTGCGGTTACCATGGTGACAGCTATGTGCTGCGGAAACGTCAAAGAGCTGAATCCACCCAGGATCACTTCCTTGTTTAACACTTACATTCTTTCTTGCTGTTTCTCTTTGATTTTGAGCAGCTCTGTGTAAATGCTCGATTTAGATTCATCCATTCTTTTGCTCTGCTGTAAATGTTGCAGTGATGTTGATTTCTGATCTCTGTCTGTCATCGTGGTCTCAGCTGTTGCCGAGCAGAGTCATTAGTAACACTCAGAATTGGAATTTGGGTCGACCTTGACACAGCTGACCTTGAGAAAATAGCCCCTTCCTCGGGCCTCCAGATGTCACTGACACTGATTCGTGTCGTGTCTCAATTTGAGGGGGCTTCACCAGCCTCACCAAGTGACACAAGTGTTCACTGTCTCATCACATGCCTCTAATCTTTCTCCAGTCATTTGTACAAGGAGACACTTGCACAGACACTCACAGCACATACATGGAAAACAGAAAGTCTGACAAAAGGCTGTTTTACGCAGTCTCCTTGGTCTTACAACAGACACAACTGCTGGATGAGCAGTTTTTTATTTCAGTCTCGTCACGCAGCCTGCCTGTGTTGTACCAACAGCACACCTCAGTAGTGAATGGTCAGCTGAGGAAACAGAAGCCTTGTTATGAGGTGAATATCAGTAGGTGGAGCTGTTTTCTGTCATCTGATGAAGAGGACATTATTTCCACTCTTAAATCTCCCCTTTTACACTCCTTGCCTCCTGTCCTCTCCATTCCTCCCTCCTCTCTTTTTTCCATACTTTATATTTACCCTTCCGTTCATGTTTCTTTTAGAGGTTGTGTCCCTCACTGCCCTGAACCCCCCCACCCCCCCTCACCCCCACCCCGCCCTCGCTTCACCTCTGTGGATCAAGACTTAGGGCGTCTGTTAAAAGCAGGCACTGTAGCCTATAAGCCCCCCCACACCCCTATCCACTTTGTTGGCAAAAAAGGGAACTCAGATGTAAACAACATAAACTAATGGCTGTTTAAAGCCATTATGTCTAAAAAGATAAACTCTGGTGCCTGTGAAAGGGCAGGAGTTGTGCTGAGCGGTATCAATGTGATGATGTGCAGGTATGTTGTTGTTAGGAGGGAGCTGCTCAGCTCCATCATACAGGAAAGCTATCTCCCCCTTTTTTCTGGGGGCAGCGAGAGGGGATTAGGAGGCAGGCAGAGATGGGGCCTGTGAAGCATTTATGAGCAGAACATACAAGGGATCCATGTCAGAACTTTTAGGGGTTGGTGCTTTTTTTTTTTTTTTTTTGATGTGCTCTTCAAGTCATGCTCCTCCTACAGTGGCCCACTGTGCCCCTCCACCTCCAGACCCCGATCCAAGGACGGCCCACGGCTGTTGAAAAACAGCAGATGCTTTCGAGTAGACTAGAAAAAAGAGAAGGAGATTTAGATGCACATGTCCATGACCATATTTGTGTCTGCGTGTGAAAAATGGAGGTCATTTCAGACTCAATATGCTCCTCGAGCTCTTATACAAAATCTCCGCCTTGTTCCGAACTTAATTTGGTGGTCAGAAAACTTAATTTGCTCACAGTGTGTGGCCTGCTATGACCTCCTTTCCTTCTCCCTTTTCTTGTGTATGTACATGTACTTTATGCATAGCAATGATTTATGTAAGTCTGGAAGTGAGACTCTGTTGTTGCAACACCGGATCCTGAACTCAACCATACTGCTACATGCTGAATTATTTTTGTATTTGTTCACAGTCAAGCAGCACTTGCAAAACTTTGCAACAGATCTACATATTGATTTACACACTATCCCAAAAGCTGAAGTATTCCCACAGTTATAACCCTCGTAACTTGTGTCTGCTAGTGTTATATTTCACAATTTTTTCATCTTGCAAGCCTCTGCTTGAAGAAAACGAAAACTTGATCTGAATCTACACCCAATTATCCCGAAACTCACATTTCTTTTGTCCTGACGTCACAAATACTCAAAATTCTGACACATACATGAACCACGTGCCCACCCACAGACACACACAACCTTGGGAACGAGTCTCGTCTTGTTGAACTGTAGAGGAGGAAGTGAGTGTTGAGGTCGGGGGCAGATATGGCGGTGGGGCGGCAGGAGCAGCTCTCTGACACACCAAAGCCCCTGCCAGTCCACAGTTACTGCTGCTGACAGATTAGATCATTGAGCACAACCACTTGGTGGTGAGGAGACGAGAGAGGGAAAAGCAGTTCATTTTTCAAGTAGGAAAAGCACTAAATTGAACCTGATTGGCGTGTCCAACCTTAGCCTCAATTTGACCTCTTCTTGCCCACAGATGAGACTTATGCTATTGAGTGTGCTGACCTGTTATGACCCTCCTGCTGCCCCCCTCCATTCCCTACTGCCACCTCATCCCAAGATGCGTCAAGATTCATCTGAGGGCTGGACTGAGACAAACCCCGGGAGGGCCCCGCATATGACTCATCCACAGATTGACTTTTTTTAAACACTAGTTTCATTGAGAGTTGCTGTTTTGTATCTTTTTTTTCCGCTCTTAACAGGACAGTGCAATTCAGTTAGCATGAAATTTAAAAAAAAAAACTTACTTTGATATAGCCGCTTAAGATAACACTCAGGTCATCATGTAGTCACAGACTGGGATATGTCAAATGAAGATAAAGAGATTAGCTGCATTGTTGTTGTTGAGGGTATGTTTTGCATTGCACAAAGCTGAATAAAACATCCTCTTTGTGTATTTAAGTCAGGCAGGGAGTCGATCTCTTTTGTAAGAAAGTTCTATAATTAGATATTTTCTATTTCTGCCACTTCTGGAGCCAAACATGTGCCTCTGCAGGCCATCAGCTCGTTCCTGTCCTACCTTATGTGTCTCCCCTTGCCCTATTTTCCTCTGTGCTTTTAAACCGTCTTCTGAATACACTGAAGCTATGAGAGGTAAACTAAGGTGATGAGCCCACTCCCCCTTTCAGAAATAAGAAAAATGGATTTGACTTATTTTCATAAGACAAAAGTCATACACATCACAGCTTGTTTTAATAGTTCCAAATCCTTACTGCTGCATGAACATTGATGACACCTGGCTAACCGCGACAGTGAAAGAGAGAGCTACAGCTGCAAACGTGCTGGAACTCGCTCGAGAAAGGGGGGACTGACAGACAAGAGAAGTGAGGAAGGGGAGCAGCGCAATTTTTCAAGATGCAGTCTGTCACAGATTGTGATCTGACGTTCAAGCGCCTCACACATCGCCCTGTCTGACACGTATCCACACGATCCATGCTCAGCAAATTTGAACCAGATGTCAAGTGTTTTGGGACCCCCCCCGACATCAACCTGGCAAGGGCAGGTCTCTGAATTATCTGGGTGGGGTCAGCAAAGCACAGAGGGGACGCTCCTCTACTTCTGGATGGGTCAAAACAAAAGGAGAAGATGCTCTCGGGGGGAAGGAGTGGGGGGGGGGGGGGGGGGGGGGGGGCGCGGAAAAAAGAGGGTGAGAGGGAA
>JAQMCX010000012.1:11005159-11070256 GCA_029814765.1 Acanthurus leucopareius
CCCCCCCCCCCCCCCCCCCCCCCCCCCCCCCCCCCCCCCCCCCCCCCCCCCCCCCCCCCCCCCCCCCCCAGGCTACAAGGCAGGGTCATGGAGCTTGAATTAGCCAGCTTCAGGCACTGGTGTGGGCTCTCTATGACCGCTCTCTCTCTCTCTCTCTCTCTCTTCCTCTGTCTCTCTGTCCTCAGCTGTGGCTGCAGGGCCTGGAAGAGCCACTGCTTATCTGATAGGTCCGGTAAGGGAGCAGTTGATTGCCTTAAAGCAATGGGAAATGCCTTCCTCGCTCTCTCCCGCTTCCCACCCTCCCTCCTTCTGTATCCACTCACTTTTCTCCTTCTAGTTTGTTGAGCAGCGCCTCTCTACCTTTCTCTCCCTATTTTTTCTCCCAGCTCCCTCCCTCCCTCCCTCTCTCTTCCCTCTCTCTCTCTCTCTCCCTCTGCCCTGCTGTGAGTAGGTGGTTCCTTGCTGTACTTGATTGGAGTGAGTCTATATAGGAGGAGAGACGCTCTAACAGGCTCAGAGTCTGGTGGTGCCCACTTGCCACACGTTCCCAAAAGGACTACCTGTTTTTTTTTTCCCTGAATCTTGTCCTGAGAGGATTTACTTTCTTCTGACAGCATGACGGAGAGCAAGAGGAAAGAAAAGAGAGGAAAAAAGAAGGGGGGTAAGAAGGGACTAAAGGAGAGAGAGAGCGATCCCCTTCAAGGTAATAGAAAATTAAAGGTAGTTTTGGTGTCATGTTTTAGCTACATGTATATTTATCTGTGTGTATGTGATAGAGAGAGACTTGAAGAGAAAGAAAAGTGATATTCAGTATTTGTTACTGTATCAGGGAACTCTGAGACAAAGTAAGTATCCCCTTGGCTTGTCAAAGCTTGCTGCGAAGTTGTCACATGGATTGGACTAACGTGGACAGCGTGTAGAGACAGATCTGGTTTTGGCAGCACTTTGGAAGTGTCGGGAAGTTAAATGACATGACTTGTGTACAAAAATTTAACTAAAACTTTAAAGCTTTGAGCTAAGCAAACTTTGGACGTCACAGGAGCCAAAGTACAGCTGTATCATGAGCTCCCTGTAAAGTACTGGATTGCAATAACTTTGATTTAAAGGTTTTAGTTAATTCGTTGTATGATCACGTTCTCACAAATGCTCCACCACATATATTGCAAGTTTGAAAAAATCGGTTTAATCATAAAAGTGATATTTGTATCGCGAAATGCAATGTTTTATTACACGCTTGGCAGGGTTAATAATTCCACTGTTGCTACAGTACTTTTATCTTAATCCTCACTCCGCGGTGAGTCATCCAACATAAAAGTCTATATTTTTGCTGGAAGGTATTTTAACATCGGAATAGCATGGGAGCTGCTTGTCTTCCAGAGCCGCTAACGTAACAGTGTGCTTGCTCAGTGGAGGATCCTACAAGCCACAGCATGTCACTGTAGTTTGACCTTAGGTCATGGGGAAGCCCAACCCCCGTTTTAGTGACACTTTAAGGGAAATACCATAATTATCAGCTTAGTGACTATTTTTCATTCTTAGTTTGATAAGATATCATATCATGGGCAGCATCTCTGGATGGTGGTAGCCATTTTGTACCTGCTGATGTCATTTCTGTCAGCTTCCAACAGATAACACTTAAAAATACACTGGCATTGACAGGAAAAAAATTTTTTTTTTTCAGAGGGGGGGATTTTTTTGAACCTCCTGGCATTTAAATTGCAGTTTTTCCAGCTTGAATGTGCTACTGGGGTGATTTTTGGCATCTGTGGCTGCTTATCCTGTTTTATTACCTATGAATGTTAAATTTATAAATAATTATGAGCTACTCGTTCTAAGTTGGATTGTGATCTATAAACAAAAGATAAACAGCTCCACAACTACACAGTACACAGAGTGCTTACAGATTATTCTTTGGCATCTCTGTCAATGAAAGCACACAGCTGTTGCACACATAAAAAAGAGCTGCATGTGATGAAAAGTTTCTGGTTTATTTTTTCTTCTTTTCACAAAATGACACAAATGAAAATGAGCTGTGTTCGTCTAGTTAAATTCATCAATATGCATTTCATATTGTAACTGTATGAGCCTTGAGCCGGCTGTTTCACTGATACATTAGGTCAGCTGACGTGCTCATATATCCTCAGTATTAAAATCTGGTCCTTGATCACCATTTTCTTGATGAAACTGCATCAACTATTGATTTATTACAAAACTGGGTGAACAGGTAACCTGTGTTAAACTATGTGCTCACCCCAACGTTAAATGGAGCTCTTAAAGTAGGTCAAAACAAAGATACGGTCTTGGATGATGCTCGTTATGTCTGCACTAATGGTTCTTCATGCACCACATTATGTGTGCTCTTGCCTAAGGCTCTGAATTGGGTCCTCCAACATAAAAAGAGAAGAACCAGACAACATTTTTGGAGATGGATCTCCCAGTTACTTCAGTCTAATCTGGCTTTTAAATGTTGCCAGCATGTAATTATCCCTGACTGACATCACTTTGCTGAGGATGCGGTTTATCAATAAATCATGCTAAAAAACAAACCAGATTTTTGCAAATCTCAGAACAAGTCTGTACAACCAATGCAGCTATGCATGATTTATCAAAATTTAATTAAATGAGTAGATGTGTGTAAAGTATCAGAACAGTATGTTGGCTTTCTATATACTACTTTTGTCGACGTTTTCAGTGCAGAAGATGAACAAAATCTTATAGCATGCAGACTTACCTTGCTGGTGTGCTCACCAAGCAGCAAAATGTGGTAAAACGTGCTCAAACAGATAATGAAGATTAGCCCATGTCTAGCTGCAAGTTTGCCTGTGGGGTATAACATGGAGACCGCAAACACCTGCCAAAATATGGATTTGTCATGGTTAAATTTGGACGGATAATTTTCAGTTTTTTCTTTACACAGAAATGCTACTTGACAGTATTTGAAGGTTTAAGTACAAAAAAATGGCAAATTATGGAGAATATAAGATTAGATTTAAGTTCAAGCAACTGAAAAGTCTTATCACTTACATGAAGGTTAGGTTTAGGATTAGTCTTATCCACATCTGCAGTTTGCTGGAGATCAATGCCTGGTCTCTCTCAGCCTCCATTAACTCAAGGTTCCTGTTTCTTCACTGGTTTTCACTGCAGCTGAACAAGTTGTCTTCATGCTGGGTTATATGTTAACAATTTACTGTGTGTGCTTGCATGTACATGTGCTTGTGTGGATGATGTGTGTCAAAATATAATTGTATGTAATCTAGCCCATGAGCGGTCTGTCTGTGAAGGTCGTTAGACTGTCATTTAACCATCATAAACATCACACGAACAAGAGAGTATTGTCTGGTGTAGTTAAGATTCCCTGAAAACATCACTTTCCACATTTCTTTAAGGAGACTGCCTCACAGTAGGTATTCCTTAGCTATAATTGCTCTTTCATTAACTATGATGTCTCCAGCATATGGACCAGAAATGTTGATTGAGGGCATTCTGGGTTGGATAATTATTTCTATTTTTATATAGTTTAGTTGTGATACTTCAAGTTCGCAGACAGGTGATACGATTGCCATGGGGTTGCAGAAGTAGGAGGGATTGGGGGTCTCAATTAACACTTCAGCGAAATGCTAGCATGGTTGACTTTCAAAGTGCAAACAAAAAGTTACAAGACTGCAGCTTAAAAAAGCAAAAATAGTTCCTGATTTGAATCTATCCATCATCACTTTCAAAGTAGTCTCCTTGTGCAGCGATGCCCTACTCTGATAGCTTCCTCCACACTTTGAACATTCCTTGGATGTCCTCTTCTGTAAGCCAGTCAGCCCCCATCTGTGATTTCCTCTAAATCTTCACCATAGTGCTTTAACTTCAGTCTGGTGACTAGAAGAACCAGTGGAGATGCATCAATGGTGCCGTTGTGAGAAAGAAACTCAGAGGTGTTTTGATGCGTTGTGAGCCAGTGTGTTGTCACGCGAGAGAACCCACTTTTAAATGGGTGTCTTTGCTTGATGGAACCATATTTTGGTGTCAGTTAAATAATGTAAGACATCCTGCTGCTCATGGTTCAGAGTTCAGGGGTCACACTGGTTGTCACTGCTGACAGTTGAAGGCATATACTGTATGTTTAAGTTAGCCTTTTCCTAATGCTGTCGAGTGATGTTCAATAAAAGATATCAAATGTATTCACAGTAGTCATCAAAGAACCAGACAAATATGATAACATAATATTTTTTTAACAATATTGTCTTTAATATCATGATTTAAATCATGTCCATAACAGTAACTTCTCCTCTGAAGCACCAGGCAGAGTTTTGGTAAGCAGCCATGAAGAGAAAGAAGATGCAAACCAATGAAAAAAAAAGACTGCAGGATTAAAATTCACCTGCTACTTGTGCTGATTAACATGTCTTTACAGGCTGACATGCTGCTACACTGGAAAAATCTTTAAATGTGAGGTGCAGATAAAAAGAATTTTTCAATAACATCTTAGCTCTGATAGTGAGTAAGTCAAAAGCATCTTAATATAGGAAAAAACAATCTGCGATCATCTACTAAATCCTCTATATACAATCAATTCGATCGTTAATCAGACCAAGCCCTTTTGGCCACTGTAATGTTAAGTAATTATTCTTTTTTTTGGGGTGGGGGGGTTTGTTTTTTGGTAAAGTTTAGCAAAATGTCTGAAAGTTGACACTCGAAAAGAATGTTACATGACTTTGCATGACTGCGAGAAAGTCCCAGGGTTGGAAAGAAAACACTGCATTCCCTTACAAAGGCATTTGAGATAAAATGTTGGTCCTAAACTGTAAAAAAAAAAAGACATCCAAAGGAGGAGAAAAAACTGAAGAGCTTCCTGATCTTTCTAATGAATGAAACAAGGAGAACAACACGCCACAGGCATATTATCAAATCTGTCATCAATGCAACATCAATTTATGTCTTTCTTTAAGTAGTTGTCAGAAATCCCTGCACACTCTACATGACCCACATATATTTAAGTCTGCTGATGGTGTCATGGTTCACAAAGTTTAACATCCATCCAACATTATCTAGTGTAAAAACAAAGCACAACAAGTTCCCCTGTGTGACGGGGTTTGCGTGCCTAGTGAGGGTGGTAATAATTAGTTACGGTGAAATGAAGAGTTGGCTCCTTCATTATGTGCCAGATGCTTTTTTATCATGTACTAACACATACCACACCTTTAAAATCAAAATAGAGCTACGTAAATAATTCAACAAGAAAATCGGGAATAGTAGTTATAGGAGGTGTCGGTGAAGCCTCAGACAACGTGGGCCTCCAGTTCAGGTGTGATCTTGCTTCATAGTTGAATAATTGCTCTTACAAAATCACCTTTGGTGTGCTGTAGAAACAAAAACTGTAAACAGGGAAATCAATCAGGAAGCCAGCTAATACAACTTCACTTGTTATTCCACTGACTCACACATACAGCATTACAGAGCTGAGCTTATGAATACTTTGAAGTTTATGTTTAAAGAAGCCTCATTTTTTGTTTTAAACTTCCATTTCCAAATACAGATGCCTTAAAACGACCCCATTTTTGTTATATTTGTTCAATTGCGTTGATTTCTGTATGAGATTATCCCAAACATTCCCATAATGTTCAAACTTAGAGAAATTTGTAATTATGCTAAAGGTAACAGTCAATTTTGATTCGTCACCTGTCGCTAAGTTATGCTGCAAAGTCAATCAGAGAGTGAGGAAGAAAGATGGCAAAAGTGACCAAATGATACTTAATATAGACACAATATAACCCTAACCCTACTACAATGGTGGCTGCTAAACAATAAAATAAACAAATCCCATGATCCCCAGGGAAATTCATAGTTATTCTATAGCTAGCTGCTGATATGCTATATGCTATAGCTATAGCTATGCTATACTAAATATTTTACAACATTAAAAACATTTTCGACGACTCCTTTACAAGCCCCCATCTTGCTTTCATATTAAGTAACTTTAGGATTCAAACAAAACAAAATAAAATATTTTGCGATAAATTACATCAAATGGTAAGATTTGTCTTTGGTGTCCACCAAGTTAAGGGGGGGGCAGATGTGGGTTTAGAGATATCCCCCATGTCTGTCTGAAAAGTATTGAACATCTAAAGAAAGAGAAGAAAGAGTCCCTCATTTTAGCAGTAAAAGTTTAATGCATTATCCAACATGGTTTATCTACAGTGCTATATGGAAAAAGGAACTTCTCAGTTTGTGCACCAGGCTTTCAGCAAACTCCATGGTAAACCCATCCGCATCAGTATTTGATGCTTAGAGCAACCGCACCACCCAATGCAGAAAAAGGAGGTTTCAAAAAGGGAAGAATCTGGGTCAAAGTCATGGGTCACACACAATTCAAACTATACAAAACCAACTATCTTTTTTTGTAAACCTAACCAAGTAGTCTTGGTGCCTTAGCATAACCAAACTGTGACTGTTCACACCATTAACCACATATTCATGTTCTCCTAAACCTAACCAAGAAGCTGATTATTGCACAGGTTGACCCTTTCACTTCTGTAGTTGTTTACAATCTTGGCAATTTATGAGAAAAGCTTTGGTTGTCCCATGCAGACATTAAAAACGCCTTGAGCTGATGGGTTAGATAAAGAAGCGTTCATGTTTGACGACCTTGGATGAGAACCTGTTTGAAGCAACCAGCTGTGTTGAGATGCAGAGACCTCAGAGCAGCTGTAGGCTGCAAAGAGAGCTATAAACTGAGTTGGTGACCGTAAGTGGAATCAGTAGTATTAAACAACTCTTTCACATTATAAATTTTCCACTGGTCATCCACAGTAAGTCTGAGAACAACTGTCTGGAGTGGAGGAACAAACTTATAGTAGCTAATCCAAATATTTAATTAAACTGGCCCTATTACTTGAGTAACATAATGTTTTTACTCTGAACATAATGTGACTTTCAAGGAAGTGGCCACACTTATACCCTATAAAGATGTTGCTTTTTGTAGAACAGTTGGGACATCCAGCTCTACGACTTAAAATGACCCTGAACACAAAACTCATTTACTCAGCCTCGCAATAAGAGGGACCAGGACAGAACAGCTTGTGAGTTTATAATAATGTCTAATAATTTTTAGCTGATTTAAATAAATAATCAGCCTCCAGTTATAACAAATAAAAGAACTGTTGGAACTGTTCTTCATAAGAACCCACAACAATCATTACTGCAAAAGAGCAAAGCAACACACAAAGACCACTGAAGCATTTCAGCCAGAACCTGTTCCTCTACGTTAGCTGCGCAAAAGTAATGTTGCATGTTCTTTTGTGTGTGTTGCTGTAGAATAATGTTGCATTATAAATTTTGTGAGGGTTATCGAAGCAGATTTAAGGTCAGCACATGGTAACTTGTGAAAAGGTCTCAGGACTCATGTTAGGCTTTCCGTGTCAGTGTTTTTAGCACTACACGACATGGTGGTGAGCAAAGATGTTCACACTTAGTTAATTACAGTAATTTGTTGTCATCCAGTTGTTTTATCCACCGGCTATTTAAGGTGTCGAGTGATACTGGAACACATTATTGTTTCAACTGTCATCAGCTATCTAGTTTTAAAGTTGATAGAAAAATAATTACTAACAAGTAAACATATAAATAAAATTGATTAAGTATCACAAACTCAGTCTCTGAATTGGCAACATGGTCCACTGTGGTATCCTGTTATGATGTTGGAAGCTGTGTAGCAGTGAGACAAAGGAATATCTGCAAAACAGCATGCACACATCTAGACAAGGAGTCCAGTTACAGTTTGAATGATCTGTTGAGCTTTATGTACAATATATGAACGTCTTGAATATTTCACTACGAAACCAAAAAGAAGTTTGCAGTTAAAAGTCCATCACTGGGTTGTTGCTGGATTGTTTAACCAATGAAACAAATGTAGTTTTGTAATCCCTCACTGTGGTGGAAAATTTTCTGGCAGAAAGGTTTTTTGGCAGATTCTCCTGAGTGTTTTTGGTTCTTTGGGGGTGGTTGTTCTTCTTTCTTGCAAGCTTCTATAATTTAAACTAATGAAACAGTGGCAAAAAAAAAAAGTGCTAGGGCTTTTGTGCTTTTTACTGTTGGACCAAACAGAATCCAAAAATAACACAAACTGAGCAGGGCAACAGTTTCTTGATTCACGTGTCAGAAAAACAAAAGTCCAAACATGGTGTTTACATTGTTAACAAGTGAATAAACATTGTGCAGAATCCTTGACTTTTAGATATACATCAAGTGTCAGTGATGGATTATTAGTGAAGTTATGATAAATTAATAGGATTAAAACCTTACCCTAACCCTGATTGCTACATCTATGGAATTTCACACATAAAATCACTTTTAATGTGAAAACAAAAGAACTGTTTTATAGAAAACATAGTATGTTGGGTAAAAAATGATTCACATTTGACATGCAGTTTCTCCATAAGTTTTTACTTTGACAGAGAAACATAAAACGTGTTTTTTATTTGAAAAGTAACTCTATTAGTAGCATGTCTATAAAGTGTAGTAACAGAGACACAAAGCATTTTGAGTCACATACAAACAGTGTTCTAGATAATTGTTGGTGAAAGTGTACTGGTTGTGGTGGGAGGCTGTTGAAATGATTTCTCTGAACAGATGTTGCATTACAGCAACTAGTGTGCGGTGTCTGAAGACCATTCCCACATCCAAAACCCATTTCTCTAGCTGTCTCACCATGTAATTTGTCTTTCGACCACGTGAAGTGACATAACACCAGAGTAATCAGGGATACTTTGTCTAGAAGGGGAAACACAAAGGCATGCCTCAGATTCCTTCACTAAGCTCCTGGAAGTAAAAGAGAAATGTTAACTCAATAATATGAGCAATGCATTGTTAATTCATCAAGTCACTTTGTTTTTGAGCCTCTTTCTGGGCCGAGGTTTCCAACTGTTACCCAAGTCATGAGCTGTTGACACGCCGGTTAGGCTTCTATTCTCAAATGTGGTTTTTATAGTCCATGTCTGCAGCTGCCCCTCCGCTTCAAAAAGAGAGAATCAGGCTGTTGTTAAGGCGAGGGGTTTTATCATTGCTGCTGGACGCTTTTTCCACTGGCTAATGGAAAATGAGATAACCACTTGTCTCCAAGAAATTATTTTATTTTCAGTGATAATGACTCTTTATTTTCTTGTTGGAACACAATGTTGGCCATTGACTGGTGATATTACATGCTTTTATGTCAAACACAGTTGACTTTAGTGAACTTTTCTTAAGTTGCCCATCAAACTGTCTGGTTTATGATGCTCTGTTTTTCAAATCTGTCATTCAAAGCTTAAGCAGCTACAGTATATCACCAACCAAGCTGTCAGAGCATAGGTTTATAGGTTATAGAGACATTAATTTTTTTAACTTACAAGGGTAGAAGAGTTGGAAAGATAGACATTTAGAACATCAGTAACTACTGTACATCATTTATCAAGCATGGGACTCACTTGTACATCATTGACCATGCATGAGCAACCATTACATTGACCAAACTGTCAGAATAGAAGTTTATAGATTATAGAAGCATTACTTTATTGATTTGTCTTCTTTTATTGAGATAAAAGAGCTGTAAAGACAGACATTACTTAACACGGACATGAAGACTAATCTCTGTGCAGTATAATGTTTAACATCTGTATTTCAAAGCTGGTCAGATGGACTGTGTCTTCATTAGGGCTGTATCCTGTAGATGAAGCAGACCCTCTTGCACATCTGGCCTTACCGAGCTGATGAGAAGTGCAGTCCTGTGTTTCTGTAACTTTTCCAGACAAGGACAAAGCTTGTTTAATTTGCTTGGCAAGGACAACCCTGTGTCCAGGCAAACATTTTTCTTTATGGTGCAACCTCATTCCTGCTGCTCTCTGAGTATGACTGACCAGGATTTCCTCAGGCAATGTGCTGGGCTGAGTCTGGCAAAATTGAGCATGTATGTGTGTGTGGGTGTGTGTGTGTGTGTGTGTGTGTGTGTGTGTGTGTGTGTGTGTGTGTGTGTCTAAATTGTGTACACATGCAGACTTGGGACTTTTATAAGTTCTGTTCTGTTGTGTAAGTTTTGTAAGCCACCAGATACAGCAGTATACGAGCAAGCTGCTTATCCATCATGACACATGTGCATATGCTCTTCATCAGCGTGCCATGTAGCTGCAAATCTCTGTGTCATTACGTACAGTAGAACTGATGCATTCCTGGTAGTTTTCCATTAGCCAATTTAATGCGAAAATTAGGTGGATTAGTGGACCATAGGGTATTGTGCACTCTGATCTTTATTGAACATCAGGTCCCATATAGAACATTACATGTCTTAAAAAACACAAAAAACCAGAAGATGTCTAATGAAGAACATCTGGAATATCAGGAGTCTCATGTTCTGTATATGGCCTTGCCAGAGGCTATCGATAAACCCACACTCGCAAAGTTGGTTTAAACAGTGATATACAGTATATGTTCAGCCCATATAATGTTATGAGTTTCAGCGAACCGCATTTATCCCTTTCTGCATAAATGAGAGTTTTATTGTCCCCTTTTGGGACAGTAAAATCTTGAACTAACTGCCCGAGCAATTGCAGCGCAAAGATCCATCCAGAGAATAAGCTTATTAAGATTACAAAGTGTCCCTGTGCAAAGACACATCTGTCTGTGTTAGAACCTTTTGCCTTTATTTTCCAAATGCCATGAATATCATCACTCAGATTTTCCAGTGGAAAGCTGTTTACAGATAAAAGTCCGCTGCCTTACCAGCTTCTGAGTAATTTTGGTAACAAATAGCTGCTATTGAACTAAGAATAGCTGTTTTTCCATTGAACTGGGGCTGTTTTTGAGCTATTTTAAATTTGACATTTCACAATCTGCTATTCTAGTGGAAACATGTAGGACAGCTTTAGTGTATATGGTCTTAATAATGGGGAATTATCATACCCGCCTTTTGTATTAAACCAGACAAAACACACGCAGGTCAAGTCACAGACTTAAGCAGGCAATAACGTCGTTTAAGTGGGCAGTAATGTGAGTAAGCATAAAAGGCCTTTGGTGCTTTTAATAATCACATTAAGCCAATCTCATTGAGAGCATATATTTCTAAAACATCATTTCAGCAGTATCTATACGCGTGTTTATCTCACTTTTAAGTGAGACAAAAATTTGAGTATAGAAGGACGGATGATAGTTGACTTCATCTTGTGGTATATGGCTGGAACTGAAAGCTGTGTCCTCTGGCTCCAATCAGGAATATTTGTGCCAAGTGAGCAGAGATGGCAGAGCATACAGGACATACTCACAGTTAACATGGTTGCTGCAGAAAGACCTCTTCAATATCTAAATCTGCCAGGCTTTCAAAGCTCAAGAGAGGGCTGCAGCTTGTGCATTAATATATGCGTGTGATGTGACTGATGGAGTGAATTCTTTTTAATAGCAAACAGTAGTAACAGTTGTGACTTCTGCAGAACTGATGAGACAAGGCCATTAAACAATGCAAATAATAATGATAGTGACGATCCACAAAAGCTAACTTTTTTTAATTTTGTACATCCTCGAAATTGTTGATACACACTACATCTTCAGTAGCTACTTTAGAGTGAAAATACAGTATCAGATGCAAACATGACTTCAACCAAATCCATTACAACTGCTCACTTAAATCCAGAAAGAAAATAAGAAATGCAGCAGCATACTGAAAGTTTTCTTTCTGTGCAGACATGTCGCTGTTACCAGGTCAGTGAAGTAGGACAGTCTCTCAAAAAGAGGACAACAGGGGATAATTTTGGTGCACCTCTATTTCAATGTTTAATTGAAGTCGTTACCTATGTACACTTCACTCTGCTCCTCATGCTTTGTTTGTCGACTTTCCACTGTCATCCTTCAGAGGTGATGCACAGCAAACAGCTGTAATTTGTGGGGCTGCTTGGTTTAGCATATGCATGAAATCGTAAATGTTACACAGGGAGAGGGAGTTAAGAGGAAGGGGGGTCATCTTGGCCAGCCCCTGGTTGACCCTTGTTCACCCCTTCTCTCTGGCTCCGCCTTGCATGAGTCTTCTCCTAAACATGTGTGCAGCTGTCACCTGGCAAGTGTTTGTGGGAGTGTGTGTTGTGTGTGCATGCAAACGTGTGTTTGGACACAGATCGTTTTTCATATTTCAATTAGTTTTTTCCCCTGAGGACAAAGAGTTGTCAGAAATTGCAGAATTTACCAGGACAGTGATTATTTTTCCCCCTCAAACTTTACATGTGATCTCCACCGCAGCAAACCAGAAAATGAAAGTTTCAAAAAGTGACTGAATCATGAGAATCTGTGTAATAAACAGGTTTTGCAAACAACCGTAGCAAAAGAAAGAGCTAAGATAAAAGTGTCTTCTTTTTGATATTGTCATCACAACAAACCAGTTATTATAATGTCAAAATGTTCTTGGCGTTTCATGTATAACAATTGCCTCTAATTGAGTTTGTGGTTACAGATTTTATGTGTCAGCTGCTGGAGGTTTGCAAAATATTGCTTCAGGTGTTTTAATCGCAGGAAAAGACAGAGTGAAACTCAGCCTGTTTATTAAGTGACTAAGGCAAAGTTGATAAGATCTCCAGTGACAACATCTGGTGGTCACATGACTACTGAGAGACGTTGGCTCTGTCCATAGAGATGACTGTACTGTCATTGATGTCTCCGTCCCCCTTTGTCTCATTGTTTCTTGTAAAAAAAACAACACACAATCACACGCCAACTGTGCAGAACAAACTTTAATCAAGTTTGTGTTCATAACGCTTCTTCTTCTTCTTCTCTCTCTACTTTTCAGTTGCAGCTCCACAGTTAAAACCGATGAAGAATCCAATAATAGTGGACGAGGGAAGCAAGCTCACAGTAAAGTGTGAGGCCACAGGGAACCCTCTCCCCACCTACAGATGGTTCAAAGATGGCAACGAGCTGAAGAAAAGCAAAAAAGTCCGAATAAGGAACAGCCAGTGAGTACAAGCCACCCGTGTCCTGTAAAACCTGACATAAACAGTGTACGATGAAAAGAGACGGAGGCTCTCCAGAGCAAAGCAAGGTTGCTGTTATAAGCAAAATGTGCTGATGCAGTTTTGGCAAGAAACTCATTTAAAAATCATTATCAATATAGAAAGTGAACAAAAAGTTGTTTTTTTTTAAATATGTGAGATTATAAAGGCTTATTTCTTTATTGAAATGTGGCATAATAATTCAAACAAAACCAAATCCATTTATCATCCAATTTAATGTCTAAATCTCTCCTACAAATTAAAAGTCAAATTTGTTCACCCTCATTTCAGCACAGTCAAAACAATCATCAAGTTTTGCTGCATGGAGTAAAACCAGTGGCTGATGTTTGCTAACGTTAGCCACACATTGTGTATGACTGACCTTACAGGGTCATTTTGCTGACTGCTGACAACTTGTGCTACTGTTAGATTATATTACAGCGTGTCGCAGTTAACAGTACAGTGATTTAATGACAACAGTAAAACCAGACGGATACTCACAAGTACCTTACACAATTGTCCTTTCCCATTCTGTATCATGGGTGTATTTTAAGAACAGAATACAAGACTTCAAGGTGGTACCCATTGTTTTCTGAAAATTGCTCAGCAAAATAAGTTTTTTCTCTATTTGTTTTTTCCTCCGAGCTGTGCAGTGTGCAGCTCACCACACGTGCCTCTTGGCCCCGCCTGCTCAGTTACTCTGAGCCCATAGGCTTGAAATTGTGATGACGACTACATACATAAATTACCTTTTATGCCTAAAAACCTTGATCTTGTTAGTATTTTCAGGCAACTAATAAAAGTTTCACAGATGTCTCTTTTTTTGTAACAAGCTGTAGGGATTTTTTGTAATTCCACAGTCATCCACTGGGGCAGATTAACAGCATGACAGACTGGTACTTCAATATGCAGCTTTCTCTTAGTCTGATTGACTAATGATGACGTACAGTACATTATAAATGGAAAAGATTTAAGACAGTATTATCGTAAAACCTCCTATTGATGAAAGGATTTTGACACAATTGAGCAGTAAAACCACACAGCCATTTTTGGTAGCTCTAATATTAGGTCCAAAGCTTTCTTCGTGTAAGCATTTCCAAACCGTCATATTTGGCAGCGGAATAGGTGAGTGTGTATCTCTATCAAAGCAGAGAGCTGTTGCCATGCTGGTGCGTGCCCTGTTGTCTGCCTCTCCGTCCCCCATGTTTCCACTTGTTGCGTTTCCATGCTATTTCCTCCCTGCCCTGATTCCCCTGACTCAGCTGTGCAAGTGTTGTCTCCCACAGGAAAAACTCCAGAGTCCAGATCAGCAGAGCAAAACTGGAGGATTCTGGGAATTACACATGTGTGGTGGAGAACTCGCTGGGAAAGGACAACTCCACTGGCACTGTTAACGTCCAAAGCAGTGAGTACCGACCCCTGGACTGCATGTGAAGTGGCACAGATATAAATCATTGTTGTTGTTGTTCTGACTGTTCTCTTGCCAAATGAGAGATCAAAAAGGAGCCATTGCAAACAGGCATGTAACAATGGTAACATGCATGAAGAACAACTGTCCACACATGTGGCTGTGGGCCCATTAATCAGCAGAACAGTACTTTGTACTTGGAGGTGAATGGAATTCAAATGCACTGTATGGTGAGATCTCTCACTTTTTCATTCATGGCAGTCTGCTGGCAATGTGAAATCCCACAAAGCTTCACCGCACTGTGCCTTTGACTGTCGCTAGCACACAACAAAAGCAGCAGAATATAGAGTATAAAATCTAAAACATAGCTCGACAGAATAAGGAAGTTGTAAAAAAAAAAAAAGAAAAGAAAAAAAAAGAAAAAGGAGTGTGTGATAGAATCTAACAGGCTTGTTCAGTGGTTGTGTATGTGCATTGCTGAGTTTTGCAAAGTACTGTAGCAGATGAAAGAGGTTCGATAACAGCTGCTTCCATTTGGTGGGGTGGTGAGTTTGTGTTTGTTCCAAGCAGTGCGGGTAGTGAGTGTGGGGCTGCTGTGGGTAGCTTGTTGTCTGAGTGAAGGCGCTAGTTCAAATATAAGATGATGCAATTCATCTAGATCGGCCTCAGTCATGAGAGGACTTGCCGCTGGTTGTAGCTCGTCAGAGAACCATATGGCGGGTCGTCTGGCACCAATGACTCAGAAACCAGTTGATACGCATGAACTTCCCGCTGGCACGTTGAGCTCACCTGGCTGATCTATCCATCTACATACACTGTGCAGACTTCTCTTTTTTTATTTATTTAACATGCATGATGATATATTGAGGCTGTTGCACCATGTGAACCATGTCTGCCTCCCTAGCTTCATATATTCACTATACTTTCAGTGAAAAAGAGTGAGGCAATAAAATAATGTAGGTTTCTTATATCGCATCTCAGAGGAGATACTCTTATTCTCATTGCTGACCTTGAGAGCAGGGTGAGTACTGAAGACATCCCACACTGACATGAGAGGTATAGCGGGTAAGAAAAAGCTATGGATTGGAGTTTAGCCGTCACTCAGTGTCCTTGCATTCACTTTCAAGCACAAAAACTCACCCCCCCCTTCTCTCTTTACATTTGTCAAGGCCACCTTTTAGGGCTATTGTTTACGGTTAGCAGACTTAAGCTGAGCTGCATTATTATAGTAGCAGCTCTTTCCAGATAAAGAGAGGCCCATTGTGTTTGAAAACACAGAAACCCTCAGTGGTTCCAACATGCAAGTTTCATTTCCAGCAAACAATTGTGCAGAAGAGGAGTCATCCATCTTGTATTTAAATGGGGCCGCACGTTGCGTCTTTATTTTCTGACATCTGAAAAGGTTGAATGAGTTTTATGGCCCGATTGTGTGACTTATTATATACACTTGCTATGACACGTGGCTTTTTTCCAGTGCAATGATTTATTTCTTTTTTTTTTCTTTTTAACTCACAAGCGAGTACTGTTGAAAGGGTCAGCGATGCAGGATTCCAAGCCTCAGACATAAGGTGCTAACATTTATGAAAAATTAATTTGATAAACGGTAATCACTGAGTAACAATCACGCCTAATTGCAATTACATAAATCAGGTTAGTTTGTGCTCTACAGTCTGCAAAGGTCGGGGGAATCCCTGGTGGTAGCACCTGTTTCCCTGAGCATTTAATGAAGGCCTATGAACATGTGACCGAAGGCCCATGAAACTCTATATGATGATCTTAGCAGGCGTAAGTGCTTGTTATGCAGCAATATCAAAGAAAATATATAAGATTACAAGGCAATGAACAAGTGGGTTGAGACATACAGTAGCCACAATGGATAAAACATGACTGAGCAAAGATCTGGAACCAGACAGTTTTTTTTTTGCTTACAGCATACGGTATTTAAAATAATAAAACATGATATCCCAACCTTACATCTGGTGCAATATATACTAAAAGTTATAGTTGCAACGCATATGTTTGAATATTGCCTTAAATCTTAAACACATTTGCACATTGGTGAGCAGCTGAGCAGCCTCGAATCTTCTTCGCTTGACTGTCTGTTGGTGCTGTCGTTTCCTTATATCACTCCTGGATGTTCAAACAATGGCATCACTGTACGTCCTATCAGGTGCTGTGATCATCAGATGTCTGTCTCCGTGTGTTTTTGTTTGTGCATGTGTGAATGTGTTTGTTCGCCGTTCAATAAGAAAGTGCCATTGTGCTACAACAGCATGCCTAGTTCCGTCATGCTTCAGGGGAGAAGGCAAGACAGGACGAATCAGGGGTGGTATGTCCATAGACAGAGGGAGGGCTCCATTGTAACTATGTTTCGTCAATAAAAAGAAACAGCAGTGCACGGTGCACATTGCTGCGATAAAATAAAAGGCTGAGATCAGCGGATATTTGGAGAAAAAGGACATGTTGCATTTATGAGAATACATGCTTTTTGAAGCAGGTTGCATCTGAAAAAAATCAGTCTGAACCAAATGTTGCTTTTTTGCTTCATTTTGATGCAGAAAACGTTAATTTCTCTTAGATCAAGAGCTGCTTCATCCTAAGGTTATAGGAAAAATGGCTATTGTGTTAAAGGGCTGCAGTGGAGTATGCTTGCCTGCTGCAGTATGTTGCCGAAGCAGCATGTAGCTGCAGTATTATCTGTGTATGAGTGCCTTCTAGGGAGGGAGAGCGAGGGGAGGGGTGCAGATGTAGATGGACAGAGAGAGCAAAAGAAGAAGAGAGCATGAATAAAGGGGGGGATTACAAAATGAGGGAATGCATGACAGGAAGCAGACAAAGACATTAGTGGGGGGGGGGGGGTGAGAAGGGGATACAGCGAGAGGAAAGGGAGGCAGACAGTGAGGGAGGGGGGGGAGAAAAGTATGAAGAGGAGGGAGATAAGAGCCCGCTGTGTTGCAGGGACGACTTTCACACCCATTTTTTAATGCAGTTAGTGCTTGCTAGCTTTGTGTGAGGCACCTTCTTACAGTATCTGATGTCTACAGTCAGGTGTTAGACCACAGCTTTTTCTCCCTGTGTTGTACCTATCACAGAATCTGGCATGCAGGCATGCTCGTACAGCTGGAACCTGCTTTCACTGGTGCGAAGTCTCTGTGGAAAACGCAGTAGTTGGAAACAGTGGCCGCCACACAGATAGAAAGTGCAAGATCATAGATTATAAAGTCAAACAGCAGCTCAGCACAGGAGCATCATTTTAGCCCTCGCAGCGAGAGAGAATGTAGCACATGGCTGTGCCTGCCTGCTGTCTGTTCTGGGAAACCATCACTCAGCTCCACCACATGGCGAATGCAGGCCACCACAAGCTCAGCCACTCACACAGACTCCTGCACTGTGCCAGTCATTGATTTGGCTCTTTGCTTTGATTTATTTTTCCTTGAACTCGATGGGAAGGGGGGATCATTTGTGGATTGTTGCGAGGAATTTCAGTTCTATCAAACACAGCCAAACATTTTCATTAACGAGTTTGAACATAGGTCCTTTCAGTTGATATGCATCCCTTTAAATATACAAGGAGTGCCAGACAAACCTGAAATGTAGCCCTGAGGTGTGATTAAATAGGAGTTGCCTAAACATTGTTAAAATAAAAAAGTGATAGGCCAGATTATCATTAAAAGGGAAGAGGAAGAATCCCCACCTCTTGCCATGTAAAGCAAAAACATGTAAATCATTGCAATTGATACTGCATAGAAAAAGTGGTCATTACTTAGATATTAATATTTATGCAGCAAGAAAAATTCAGTGCTCGTGACTCTGAACCAAGATGTGGACCATGCTGTGCAAATTGCCCTTGGCAGAAAAAAATAACCAGTGCGTTCAAGGCCGGACATGAACTCAAACTGAAATTCTCATACGTTTTAAAGGGAGCAGTGCATGTTTCATGCCATCTATGCAGTTTGCCAATAACACTGAATGTTTGGACCTGAGCGTGGACTTAACTCATGTTTTTTTAAGTGGACCAGCACAAGAGAAACACACACTGTCAGCTGATTGAGTGCCAGGTTACTGTATAATTATTCAGCACAGATGGTTGGATGTTTTGCTGAGTTGAATGTTTAAGTTGCTTGTTGTCAGTGTATGAGACTTAAAGGCTTCTCCCTCCTTCTCTGTGGCTGCATTTTGGCTGCTTTTGGAGAAACATGGCATTGATCAGTGAAGCAATTTTGACATTCTTTTCTAAACACACAAGACTTTCCTCTATGTTTTATTGTTTTTATTTTGCCAGCGTTCGGCACTGTGACAGAACGCATAGCAGTACACAGCATGTGTGTGAGTGTGTGTCTCCTGGTGGTCTGGAATATCATATGTCCTTTTAGCAGTTTCTGTAACAATTGCTGCCTTTTCCTGCGCTGTGTTTTCAGCCTCATACCCAACCCCCAGTGTAGAGGTCCAGGGACCATTTGTTGTCCATTTGGTCTGACCTCTACCCTGTAATCAGTCTGGCATGGTAAGACCTGCTGGCCTTCTGCAGATTGGTGTAGTATATCATTGACTGTTTTCTATAAGGCCAGTGTGAAGGAGCAACACTAGTCAAAGTTTGCTTGGCTCCACGTGGCTTGAGATTAAGGCCTCCCATTATCCTACAGGCTGCTGTGTTGTGATAAGCGCCTGTGAGGCAGCCATGTGTCTGCAGGCTGCAGGTCACATCCTTGGGGGGTGCTGCGCACAGCTCCACTGAGAGAGTGTGTGAGCGTCCAGGAATGTGTTGATGGAAATCACAGCTGAACATATGATTGCTCCAACCTCAGCAGTCATACTGGGGCCCACCAGCAACAATTTCGCGCATGCATGCACGCAGGCCCACACACACACATGCATACTCACGCGCACACATGCACATACCTTTACATGTTTTCACTCCCCATTCTGAAGAAAAACACAGGCATCCCTGTCACAAAACTAACTTAAAGTTACCTTGTTGTTACTTCTACAACTGATTGAAGGAAACAACAGTTCAGCATCCCTGCAACATTATGACGTGTTCAATTACTCGAGATACAGAGTGACTGATATAGATCCAGCTGAATGTTGCATCTTGGTTACTTTTTACTCTTACATATACCTCGGTTGAATATTTGCTTTATATAATTTGTTTTATTGCATATATGCTAAATAACACTAATGCAAGAGACAGAATTATTGTCGAATTAACAGTTATTCATTTATTAATTGAAATATTTGCTGATACATTCTCTTAAAGAGTAAAAGGAGAGTGTCAATTGATAGAAATTTTGCACCCCAATTGTGTTCCATGGAGGGACGCTGAGGGACTTTAAGTGCACCAGAAAATGACCAAGAGCAGAAAAACATCTGAAACTGATAATCAGAACAATTTGCACTTTTAATAAGTAATAAAATCATCAACTGGCCTTTTCCCATAAATAATTGAGTTGTGCTGCACCCACTGTATCTGCCATCAGAGCTATAAAAAAAGTCTTGAACCCTGTATCATGTTATTTCAAATTAAGCACAGTTTTCAAAGCAGATGTGTTGCATTACAGGCTACAATGGCCCAAAATCTTTTTTGAAAAAAAATGGTTTTATGATCACTGAAATCAGTCGTCCTGCACTATATTTTTTTTGTATTGTGTTACTAGAAAAAAATGTGCCTTGAAGCCCAAAGTGTCATGTATCAGTTAAGCCCATAGCACAGGTGAAATCATGTTTTCGATGTCCAGTGGTCGCGTTCATCCCTCATACTTGCTACAGATGGAGGCAGCAAAGGGGTGGAGACAAACTATTAAAAGATGTTATGATACTGTTTGACTAATGTTATACTCATTATGATTCAGCAACCTCTTAGTTTTAGAGTGGAAGCTGTTACTTTTCTGTTTTTTCGGTTCATGTTAAATGTTAAAGAGGATCTAAACAAATAAACGCCCACAGCTTTTTCGGTTTTCTTCCAGTAAGTTTTCATATCTGTCCTACGTAAGTAAAACATTACAGTAAGTACTTCTTTGAACTAGATAAACAACAACTTCCTTTGCTCCTTCTATGTCTATCTAATCTGAGTTGTAAAAACAAAACTTGCGTACTCAATCTTACTACGCAAGTGGCAAGATAAACTCATCTGTAATGACGCTAAAGGATGTTAGTTGTGGTCGTGGCTGAATGTGGAGTATCTGCACGCCAGTCAATTCTATTGATTGTTGTGGGTAAGCAGCAGCAGCCGCCACGTCTGAGAGGAATAGGCCCTCACATCTGCCAAGCGTTCCGATTTACAGCCCAGTGGAGAACAGCTTGTCAAGTTCTGTGGATCAAGCAGCAATGCTATTAGTCATGCCCACTTTTTCAAAACGATCCTCAGTCCTGGTGTCTGGACAGGCATTCCTCCGAGGTGGCCGTCCGGTCCCACCAGGTCTTGTCAGTTGGTTGGTTGGTTTGAGCATAAAATCAGTATCGAGTTTTTCTGGAGCAAGTAGGATGTTTCAATCTGAAAGGCCCACATAACGCTGAAGAAACTGTGGTTAACACAGCTGGGGTTTTTAAATAACTCCAAATGTGTACCGAGGATACAAGGGGTTGATCCTGATCTCGGTTTTTTGGAAGAGAATTCTTAGCGGCTTAACAACTCTAGCCCCGCGTTGATTTCAAGCCTAAAAGCAAATTTACAAAAGGTGTCATCCCAAGGATATATTTAAAGAAAACCAGAATTTATTGATCTCCAGCTTTGTTGAAAAAAGAAACTTGTGTGTTTGTGTTTGCGTGCGTGTGTGTGTTTACAGGCTTCTCACGGTGCAAACAAAGTGAAGAAGTCGAAAATGACCTCAATGTGGAGATCAAAATGGTAAAAGTAAATATTCAAAAGTGACCAAAGAAAACCAACAGTTTAAACTGAAAATGAATTTGTCATTTTCACAGTCCATGCTAAACTTTTATCAACTGAGAGGAGATTGTTTGTTATTCCGTCTGACATCACCTCTTACCTCACGACAGCTGGCGCGCGTCACAGTTTAGAACTTGTTTTGAAGTTCACCCACAATAATGTTTAGTTGCAGAGGCAGTCACCAAATCGTCACTTCACCCACACCGCATGTTGTTTTTGTTTATTGTCAAGGCTGTTTCTGTATTAGTGGGCTGCATCCGGTGCACTGAGAAGATCCAGATTAAATGGAAGAGTTTATGTCACGAACGGATGAACACCCACAATATTGTAAGCACACATGATGCAGTCACTGAAGCATCGTTGAGCCATCGGGGCATAGCTTGTGATGTTTCAAGTGGTACATACAGCACATGACCTGATGAAGGACTTGGTGAACATTAAGCAACTAGATAGGTCATCATGGTCGTGTTACCTGTGAGGAAGAGACACCTCCATTTTTTTTGGCCACTCTTTTGATTTTATAAGTCTTTGGACCTCTACTGGACAGATTGACACCATTCTCTCCAAAAGTGCTGTCTAACAACTAAGCACAAAATCTCTTATAGGTGATCAACTGGGTTGAGATCAGGGTGCTGCCCAGGGCTGAGCATGTGACTGTTTTAGTGAAGACCCCATAGATGAGATCATAGCTGATCTCTTCACTGTAGTGGTCAGGCATACAGGCCTGTACTGCTCTCTTGTTGTACACTGCACGTGCATATGCTTTTTTACACATTGCTGTGGACCAGTGCCTGTAGTTTTGGCATCATTGAACTCTCAAGTGTGCATTTATCTTCATCATGAGGGAGTTATGCACTACAATTATAGTGTAATGTCCCGTTCCATGTAGTTTTCAGCAAACTGTTTTTGCTGTCACAATCTGATCACATCTTCCTCAACACCTTTTTTCTTTCGCATGTCACATGTATGACAGTCCATGACCGCAACTTCCAACTTCATTTACTTCACTCTCTCCCATGGATCTAAATGCATTTAGTCATTGTTCATACTGAAACACTAGCCAGTGGAGCAGTTTTCATAAGTAAGGCTCCTGCAATCCTTGCCCCCATCAGGAACCCTTTTTCAAAATCACTGGACCTTTTTCTTGCCGATTTAATCCAAAATCTGTATCAGCTGGGCCTGCTCAGCATTTTTACACATGCCTCACAGCGTGATCTGATTTTAATTGCTTAATTGCACCATGCAGGGCACCTGTGTGAAGGCATCTGCATTCATTATGTTTCTCCACTCACTTATACAAGTCGTTCCTTGGGTTTGTCACCCATCTCCATGTCAATACTTCATCCCTTTTTGAGAAAGACTTTTTACTCTGACATATATGTGTATTGTATGTACTGAGTAAGAGAAAAGGCAGCTGTTGGATCCTGTCATTATCGGAATTAGAGAAAAATGAGTGAAAGGTATTAAATAAGAGTTTCTCAAAGCATCATTATGTTCTGCTTGCTCTCCTGATTCCCTGAAATCCCGTCAATCCGGTGTGATAAGTGGGCGCCCTCAATTAAATCTTTGCAAAAACAACTAAGTTATTGAAAAATCACAACACATCTCACTTCTTAGGATATCCAGTAATCTCACTGTGTTATGTGGGACAGTTAAGCCCTCAGTGTGAATGAGTGAGGATATTGCTATGTGTGTGGAAGGAAGCAGCTGTTACACTTGAAGAGCTGAGTGATGTGAGCAGGAGGTGACATGAGGTTTTGCTGTGTGCAGGGCTTTGTTAACTCTTCCAGGGCCCAGGACTCAGATTTATCTCAGACTTAATTTAATAGCATAATAAAAGATTCCCTTTCAGGCCTCCTCAGCTGTCCTGGTGGTCTTTCCCCGATGGTGACCTGGACTGTGGGTGACTGTCGTGCCAAAGAACTAACAAGAACTGTTTGTTAATATTTTTTTTAGGAGGGAAAATACTGCCTTAAAATGATTCATAAAAGCATCATAAAAGCAAGGTTGCACTGAGTCAGTAATTCTTTGCAGCTACATGGAAGTAAAGTGAGCACACGGAAAACAGGTCTGTGAGTGAACTATTGCACAATCACATCAAACAAAACCCCTGCTCCTCCTATTAATTAGCATTTTTCAGAATTGGACGTAAGCGATCCTGGGTGTCTTTGTGCCTTTTTTTTAAAGTTTACTTTGAGTACAAGAGGAACATATACTTACCATTCCATTGCTTTAAGCTCATGAGAGCAGTGCTATAGTTTGGTTGCCACAGCTGGCTCTTCTCCTTAAACCTCCTATTACTCCATCGCGCTGCTTCCTTTTGTTGGTGATTTTGCAACTGCGTTCATCACATCATGTCTGTTGGGGGTGAGTAAGTCCTTTTCCGGGGGATTCTGCATGAGTAGCGGGTAAGGAGTTACCGTCAGCAGTGTGGAAGTCATTTCACACTCACTTTAATCACTGATACACTGAGCTCATCCTTTAGTATACAGAGCGCCTGCAGCCTAACAAAACAGCAGTGCTCCGTTGCCCGTTTTTAAGGGACGTACAGCAAGTGTGGGTGATGTGTGTTTGTGTATATGGAGGGCCGCAGCACGCACACACACTCACACGCAAGTACAGACTGTGTGCTTTCAGGCTTTTGGGGGAATAGCAGAGGGAAAACCTTTAGCCCGAGCAGCTGGCCACTACTGTAGCTGTGAGCACAAGACCCAAATATGGAGCTGTGGTATATGTCTTATATATCTGGTACATGGTTGCAAAGTCTGTCCTTCCTCTGAAATGAGGGCCAGCTGTTGAAAATGAAGGGCAATGCAGCAGATTTTGTCCTTTAAAAGTGATAATTATATAAGAATAATGTTGCAAAACTAATTTATTCGTTACATTTTTTAAGCAATGTATGGTCACTGATGATGTTCCTCCATGTGACCGGCCTCATCTTTGTCTTTTTTTACTTTGGAGCTGTCTCTGCTCAGTGGCAACTTATAGATATACATATGACAGTTTATTGTATGTTAAAATATTACTATTTTTTAAGCACTTTTCCATAGAAACCTGTCCTTGAGATCCAGTATCAAAAGTTTAAAATACAGTCATCAAATGAATAAATCAAAATAAAGGTTAAAACCTACAAACTTTCATTGAAATTTGGCCCAGTTTTGACAGATGGCTGTGTTTCTTCTCTGGGCTATGTTGTTATAAGCTGCAAATAACAAACTTAGACTTTAAAACGAGAGTAAATTAAAGCCACAAGCCCCGGCTCCTTTAAAAAAAAAAATCAAATTTTGGTTTCATTCTGAGCAGAATGCCGCTAAAGACTGCTAAAAATCTTCCCACATGGAGGGGATGGTTAGCCACCAACCATCATATAACTTGCAAGCTTGGTGCTGCATTTCCTGACAGAAATGTTGCTATTATAGTATCATGCAATTCCAATTTTTATTAGATAATGCATTGGCGTAATGCAGGGCAAAAACTTGTGCATTCTAAGATTTAAATCCTGAACTAGCTAATTATTGCTGAGTTTAATAATGTAGCTTCTCCTCACAACTCTGTCACATCCAGACTGTGGAGGTCTGACAAATTCTGTGTCAAAACCTATTTTAGACTTACCTTTTTGCGACTGAAAAAAATTCTCATCTACAGAAATTTCCTTCAACTGTTGGAGGGGACTACTGTTATTAACCCAAAAATCTCATCTGAAAGCACAAGGTGGCTGCCCATTGTCCCAATGGCCCAGTGTTCCAAAACCTCAATAGTCAGAAAAATGTCCCCCTGGACCCAAAAGCCTATTTGTCCGACAGTCTATTATCCCAAAAATAAAAACTCACTGCAATGAAGGGCCATTATTCTAAAAATTCCCTCTGTCCCTGGAGTTTTTTGCAATTAATATCTCAGTGTTGTGTTAGGGTTAGCATATGTTGTGTGTAGACTTTACGAAACCAGCATCAGAAATTATACATGTATTACAATTTTATTCAGATAAAAAAAATAAGCAGAAGTGGGAGATATCTCCTGCTGTTGGTCGCTGAGCTGCTTCAGCTGAGCAGATTTTTTTGCTAAATGGCACTTCAGTAGTAAACGATGATAGCCTGGCCTTTCGGTTCAAATGTTTCACCTTCAAGTCACAAATCTGCTCCTCTGACTTTTACCACCAACGATGCTGTCTGCTAAGTTAGTTTGGACAGAAGATGTTACCGTGTTGAGAGAAGTGGATGAACATACGTCCTGCATGGAGGATTATTATTACACTCAGTGTTTCAGTAATTTGAATCTTTGATAAATTATAGCAAATTAAAGCATATATCCTTTTAGGCAATAATTGACAATGTCACTAAAAGTTTTTCTGCAGAGGTGTTCTTTTTTACCTTCTGCTGCTCGTACATGACTATGGTGGCCATACCTGCTGGTTAAGAAGACACAAGCACGATGATATGGTAAACAATTGTTTCTAAGGTCAGAGTGAGAAAATGAAAGCAACAGGCATCCTCAGGACGCCACGCTGAGCCTGAGCTGCATCTGAAAAGACCAAGCCCTGCACAGCCCTGTCTGGAACTGAGCCACGGAAAACACATGTGTGACTTTGTTGCCAACTGCAAACACTATGGTGCCTACCAGCAGCTATACCAGCACCCGTTTATGCACCCGCACCATACCCTGCCCTTTTCTAAGTGCACTTTGCTTCTTTTGCTGTTCATGAGCAGCTGTTGTGCAATCACACACACTGGGCTGCTCTTTGATTTCACTTCAGTGCTGAGACGATTGAGGCAGGCAAGACCAGGCATATCAGCTATGTGACTGAAAAATGGTAATAGGAGACAAGAATATAAAAGAAGACACACTGGTTGTGGCGGTGGCAGTCTTGCTGGAGAGTGGGTGGTAGATTAATGTTCATGGCAGGCTCCATTTTGTTCATTTCTAAACATTCGTGTTCCATACTGCAGGCGTTTGAATCAAGGATAATTTTCTATTGTAAAAAAGCTTTAAGTGCACTCTTATTCATAATGGGCTCTCTGGTGCGTCCTACCTACAGTAAATAGTAATTTAATTCCTCTTTGGGTGTTTGACATGAAATCTCCTCTGCTCCCTTTGATCTCTGTACAAAATGCTTAAAGACACAGATGCTGGATAGTGCAGTTGATTGGGTGTGCCTATACTGTGTGTGTGTGTGTGGAAGTAGGTGCATGCTTGTTTTTGTTGGCTTTTGCAAGCTGAAATACTTTCCAACTTAAGATCCTGTCGACAAACCTTCTTTTCTCAACCCTCCCCTTCCTTGCATTACTCCCATATCCATATCTCTTTCTCTCTTTTTTTTGGTCTCTCATCTCATTTGTTTCTTTTATTTCCTTTTTTTTCTTTCATCCCTGCTTCTTTTATCTGGACTTAAGCTCCTCTCAAAATATATATTGTGGCTCTAAATCTTAAAAAAAAAAATGAAAACATGGATTGTGTGTAATTAAAAACTACCCAATAAGATCTTCAATCTTCAATCTTTCTTTATCAAAAGTTAATGTTTACATGAAGCAGATCCTCTTGTAAGATCACAGTCTGACATTTATCTTGCTTTGTTATTAGTGTAATTTATCTGCGACTCTGCTTTCTATAAAACTATAATACCACTATTCAATACCACTACTCCCACAATATAAATAGCTTAAAAAACACAAAGTGTCTTTTTTCTTCTCTTTCATGCATCATCATAACCATCGCTGCACATCCTCTTTCACCACATCAGTCCCAGCTGTCAGCAACCTAATATTGAACCAAAACCACACTCACTAATTTGGTCTTTTGTGCTGTTTCCTTATCTGTTTATCTAATATACTGCCTCCGTCTATGCCTCCATCTAGAAGAGCCTGTCCTTTCAGATCTGCAGAAGGGAACACAGTGTAGTCCACACAAGTGCAGCAAGAATGCATGCAATATGAATTGGGCTCTAGTATAGAGATAAAAGATCTTGGTCCCAGCTGTAACAGGAGACATGTCAGACATTCCCTGCCAGGAGTCGGGAGGTGAAGTGAGGGGGGAGGAGGAGGGCGGCATTCGGGGCTTTTTTTTTTTTTTTTTTTTTTTTTTCTGGTACATAAAACTGACTTGTGAAAAAGCTTGTCTGGGTGGCAGAGCTATTACAGATACCATCCTCTTTATGTGTCTGCTCAAGGGTCTGTGCTGAGACGTTTATCACTTTTGCATCCCACCGATTTTAATGTCCTGACTTTAATTTTTCTGCCTGTTTGAGTCGTGGTGCTTAAAATTATATTACAAAAGAAAAGAGCTTAAGGTGTTGTGTGTGTGTGTGTGTGTGTGCAGCATGGTGCCACCAGTAGATGCACTTTTACCCAACTTGCACTTTATTTACTTTAGTTTATGTGCTCATGTTTTAATTTTTTGTCAAACATATCTCTGATAAAGCAGCTTTGCTTGTATTTTAGGCCATAAATAGTTAGCTTACATTTGTAGCACAAATTCCATGACTAATAATAATAATTTCAAGATTGGATCATTATGTAAGACATGAGTTTTTATATTTTTTTTGATCTTCATGTTTCTTTATTTACCTCACTGCAGAAATGTGGTACAGTCAGAGATGGACCCGGTCTGCACACTGTTCTCGCTCACTGACATCCTCCCAAATAGGAAATATAATTTATGCTTTTTATCCTGATAACATTGCTTTTAAGAGTGAAAACACAAACCATAACAGAGTCCAGATGGAAGCGATCCACTGCTGGTTGAATAACTGCCTTGGCTTTCTTCCTGCACAAAATCAGATTCTGTCTTTTGCTTTTTGAGATGGCTTTCTGTTCAGTTGCGGGGCAGAAGTGAAAGAGATTAAGCCGAGCTACAGTAAATTATCAACATTTGTCATAAATTATAATGGCACATGTATATAACTCTGCACCACCGACAAGCCAATTGAAAATGTATTTCATTACACTATTCAGCGTTTTGGTTGGGTTGGGTCGTGAGATGCAGCGCAGGGCTAGGATTCGGTGTGAGCGCTTTTCTGTGTGCTGCATATGCACAGGGTGCCTCAAGAGGAAAAAAAACTGTGCAATGGGGACCTCTCTTTTCATTTTTACGATTTTCCTAGAATCCTTTGGAGAGCGTGGAAAGACAGGCATGTTTATGAAGGTTTCCAGATGGTCCTGCTTTCACCCCCAGCTTTTCTTTTCAGTTCTTGGACCATGAAGGATTAATCAAAGTCAGTGGCAAGGGCTGATGGCTAAACACTGTGGCTCGCACTAACCTAGAGGAAACCTCTCGTCAAGTCCAGATCAGATTGAGCCTGTGGGCTACAGAGCCGAGGAAAGTTGAAACTTGAGGTTAAAAAACCAAGCAAACTTAACAAACCTTTGGCCACATAAATGCAGATAAACGAACTCCGTTTAGCAGAGCTGCTGATCTCCTCATTGGGTTAAAGGAATTTGCCTCCGACATCCAGCCAGGAAAGAAGAGTCAAGCTTGATAAATACACCTGAACTCTGGCTCCCTTTGTGAGTTGGGGCTTTGTGCTGTGTGGTATCTATAGATTCTCCGTTACATTTTAAGATTTACATGAAACAGAGTCTGTTCTCTGACTCAACCCAGTTGTCAGTGATTAAATGCCTTCTCAATGAAATGTAAGACTGGTAGGAAACGTGCAGACTGCTGTGATCAGACGCAGGTCTCTCTTCTATCAGCCATTTTTAGCCTCGCCGTTATTGTCTTGCCTCTTGGGGATCGGTGCAGATAAAAGTGCTGTGTCTGGAAAGAGGATGACAGCCAATAAGGAACAAAAAACACACACACACACACAATAAAAGTGTTTGAAGAAAACTGTTAATTTCCAAAAAAAGATAGAGCTATTTTTGTTAAAAGTGCTGCTCACTGTTGCCTCTAATTCCTTTAATTATCACTATATTGAGAAAACAATCCTTCATTTGATAAGACTAAATGGAGCAGGTGGCACACAGGAGCTCTCAAGAGACAAAATGTGAATCCTGATTAGTTTGTAAAATACATTTTTTAATTCACCCTGAAGCTATTAGCTTCTATATTAGCAATACGTGACATTGCAGTGTTCTTATTCAATTTTTTTCTATATGAGACACACGTGGAAGGCTGCCTCTTTAACCCAGCCGAACAGCTGCACTACATGGCAGTGATGAACACATTCGGCATTCCCCACACATGTTATCAAACCAACTGTCAACAGAAATCGCTGTGGTCCGTTCACAGCAGCCCCTCCGGACGACTGCAAATGAGTCTCCTCAGATCAGCCATTCATGATACAACACTATAAAGTTCACAATAATAATAAAAAAAGCAAAGTAACATGTGAAACTTGTGTTTTCACATCATGATTTCGTTACCCTGAAGTATATGAGAGCAGAGTCTGACTCAGTCACCTCAGTTTGATTAGAGCAAAGCATATAAAGCAACCGAAACAATAATTAAAGATGAAAGTATTATTTACTGAGTCTTACAAACCACATGTAGTCAGTCAAAAACAGATCAGACAAGACTGTGTGACTCTTGCAATCATGTATTTGTATGTGATCATGTATCTTTTCAAAAATAAAAATGCTGGCATGCAGATATGTTGTTGTGCCACAGTTTTACACTCATTTAAAGAGAAAATGTATTCCCTAGTCTTGTCCTGAGTTACCCTCTGTAAAGCCGTATTGCAGCCGCAACAGCACAATAGTTTAAAAAGTCATTTTCTTCCCACATCATATAGCTCTAAATGAGATGCTCTTCTGTTGTTTGTATGTTTATCTCTACCCATGCCAATAAATTTTTGGATCTTGTCATTAGTTTTAATCTCGAGTAAACATGTGGTGCAACCTGAGTAAACACTGTATTGGCTGAACCAGATCACCTCAGAAAGAAAACACTGCTCTTGTTTCATCACTGACTCCGTGTGGATCGCTCCTTGTATGGGTTTTTTCAATAAGAGAGAAAACTAATAGCGACTCCGTCATTCTTCCGCTTTTCTGGTTTGTCCCATAAATTGCTTTCAGAACGAAGTCGACGGGTTCGGAAGAAGCTCTGCGTGTCACTACGATGCTTGCTGTTGGTCTTTAGACTTTGGTGAGAGAAAAAGAAAGTAATTGAGTTGACGGAATAGAAATGCAGGTATTTACCACTATTCAATGAAATAAGTTGCTATTAATGAGTCAGTGAATGGTTTTTTTTTATTATTACACAATATTAATGATTTTTATAAGGATTTTGCAGTATAAACATTAAGCTATTGCTTGATTAATTTTTTTCTAACCTTATTTTGGAAACATAATACAAGAATAGTTAAAAGTATCAGAACTAGGGTTTTTGACCAGTAACCAGTATTTACAATACACATGAATATTTTTTTTAATCAATTAAATAATACAGCGCAATCAATTTCATTTCCTACCATTCTCTTTTTATAACAGTAGGTGGCGGTAATGCACCCTGGCACTGGTTAAAACCCTGCCTTCTAGATTTTGCAATAAAATCATTATCATGAATTCTTAGGCCATGATAATCATGTAGTCTAAATCTGACGTTGTGAAATTCCTAACCTGAGAATCATTTTCAGAAGGCAGCGTTACACGGTAATGACTAAGAAAGCTTATCTAATGATGAAAATACCAGCAAACCACACTTGTTACAAACACAGTCAAACCTTTTTTAAGATGTCCTGCTGACATTCGGTTCATTTAGACCTGTGGGTTTTAGGTGACAACAGACTCAGTGGTTGGTTGTACTATTTATTCAGCCTGACTCCATCACTGGCTGCAAAGGTGAAGACAGGAAGCATTAAATTCATGGCATCTTTGGGTTCTGCCCAAATATTTTACTGCTGCTCAGCAGGTTTTTACATACTTTAGTCAAGTTTTAAAATTTTATTATAAAACCTGAAGTGGGTGCACATGTGTGATTTATAGATGTTCAGTGCATCGGTTTTGTTGCAGTTCCCTCGCTTTGGCCTCCAGCTGTTTGAATCAAGGCAGCCAACTTTAAACCTTAAACTTGATATTGCTCAGAATAAAAAAACAGACTAGAAACGAATATGATGACTGTAATCTGTATTTAATGCAGATATTTTGTTGAATTGTTTTAAATTCACTTTAATTGAGTCCAGGGCCTGTAAGTTATCATGAGCTGCAAGTTGTATTATAAGATTCTGTTGTCAATGAGCATATGCTTTGTAATGAAGTATTTCTAAGCTTGGGAATAAAGTTTATACAAGACACAGTGAAACCAGAACTTTTCCTCACTCTGGGGGAGTAATTGGAGGAAACAAAGGAAAGAAGGGGGGACAGCAGAGCAAAGGAAGAGAGGAGAAGAAAACTGGGACATTTTCTGTGCAGTATCAGAGATTGGATGTCAGTTGATGACTGCAGGCCAATAACTGTTCTCAAATGGATTGTTTTTGTTAGTATTGGGATAGATGCCATCTTTGAAGCCCCTGTAAGCTAGTTGCAGCAGTTATCTGAATGCGTTAAGTTGTGGGAAAAAATAATCCGGTGGTTTAAAGGCTTTGGGGTTCCTCCGTGCCCTGATATTACCTTACATTTATGATGATCACTTTCTCAAAATCATAGAAATTACCTTTATTTCTCAGAATTGATCTAAAATCCCTTCACATATCAAACATTTATAGAAATGTTTGATATGTACTGTTGTCATTTAACTGCGGTTGTTGTTGTTGCTAGGAGTATACTACAGGTTTTTCTGCAGTATCCTTCAGGGACTCCGACTTTTCAGCCATCGTGCAACACCTTCATTGTTCTGATAATGTTTGTTGTGATACTGAATCTTCTCAGAGATGTCTGTTGAGAAAATTAACAAGTGAATAGGTGTTATTTTTCCCTCATTGAGGGTAAACTCCCATCCTCACAAATGTTTTTCTGCTCTTCCTCAAAGATTTTTGAATACAGGCAGGTGATGTTTATGTTTAAGCAAATGATCCTTGTCTGCTGAAAGGGGGGACCTGTGGGCTCTCTCCACCTGTGAGCGTTCAGCTGGACAGCAAAGCAAAACAGGACGGGGGCTGCAGCTGTTTGGGTCTCCAACCAAGTCCAAAACTCAGACTGTAGATGTTTATCCTGTATTGTTGTGTCGATCAAATATATATTCATTCAAACAAGGTTTAAAGTTATTCCATGTCACATTTTAGCACCAATTGCAGTACAGTTCTATATATAAAAAGGTTCAAATTAGGGTTGACGTCTAGTTTAAACTGGTCAGTGGAGGTGCAGGGGTGTTTGACAGCATAATGAGTGTTGACTGAAAGATATGAAACAGTTTCCATATGAGGCAGTGAACTTGGGCCACCAGGCAGGAATCCTGACAACTAGACCATATGGGACCCATGCATTGTAAACACTGTACTTTATATTGTGACTGATCAATTAAGATCGGGTTGAGAGATGTGAAACAGATTTCCCACATTTTGAACCACACTCAGAGAAAGCCATGAGAGTCAAATTGAGAAACTGCGCTGTCATAGGTGCTAAAATATCTCATATACTTTTTTAAGTCTAGAAGTTTGGTTAATTTTTCTGTGCTAAACAATGTTGATATTTTATTTTGGTCATTGAATTTCCAGTAAAAACACTCATGTGCTCATCAATCTGGAAAAAAGAAAAGAACTTATTCATCTTAATAAAAGTGCTGTTCTTTAAGGAGCTTCTGATTAATTATAAACCTAAATCTTTTGCAAATCTGGCCAAGGAGGTGCAGTTGGTGTCCCACTGAATGTTTAATGAATCACAGAAATGTTAATATAGAGATTAATGCCGCGATGGAGCTGTCGTGTAGAGAGGAACCTGTGGCCTTAAAATAGACAAAAAGTAGGTCATGATCAATAAGAATATAATTGTACTTCAAAAAATGTGAGCATGAGGTCATACAGCAGTCCTCTGATACCAGCAAAGTAATATGTATGTATTATGAGGTTTTGAAATGATCTCATTTTGGTGCCAAATCATCAAAACTAGCAAACCAAGCTGCGTTTTTTTTAAAAAGTACCAGAATAAACAAGCTATCTTCTTGACTGAAAATAGTAAGAGCAAGTGTAGTAAAATAGATTTGGTGTGACCAGTAGTCAAATAAACTCTGACAGCAGAACATGTCCAGGGTTCACATATCAGCCCTGATCCTCTCTGTGTGAAGTTTACATGTCCTCCGCCTCCTCGTGTGGGTTCTTCTCCGGGTCGTCTGTTTTCCACCCACAGTCCACCCACATGTAAGCCAGGTGGACTGGAGATTATGTGTGAGTGTCAACGTCTGTGTGTTAACCCGCCCAGCCGAGGACTGATGATCTGTCCAGGACGTTCGCCTCCCTCCCATCAGTGCATTATGGGATCGGCCGCTGCCCCAGATAGAGAGTCATGCAGTCCTTTTGTTTTGTGTGTTTTACAGTTGAAGACTGCACAAGGCATCTATTTTGAGCGTAGGAGGGTTTTTTTTTTTTTTTTTTTTTACAATGTTTTCAGGCTTCTTCTTCCTTTGTCTGATCTTTTTTTACGAGGTGTTTTACACACCAGCACTCCAAGTGAGAGGTCAGGTGTGACGCTGAGGTAGTCCTGATTAACTGGCAGGCCTGGAAATGTTTTCGGAAAATTGTGAGGTGACAGCCGATGGGTGCTGTGGTGTGTTGAAAACATGAAATCAATTTTAAAGGAACTTCAGCAAAAACAAAAACAACGATAGCTTAAGAATCAAGGCCAAATATATTATCTTTTTAACTTCAAAAATGAAAGATCAGTGAAACATTACAACTCTTATCAGCTGTGTGATTTTACATTTGTCTGGATAGATATTGGTAATAGCAAAGCTTTATATTTGCCAGAGCATGAGATCCACATGATTACATGCTTTCAATGAGATCCAAAGACAGATTTTCATATCCAGTGACACATGTGGACTGCAGATCTGAAGCTGCACAGTAGCTTTTTGCAGAACCCTTATCCCATCCCATTCCGGTAATAAATGATAATTACTCAAATAACAAAACACTTCTAGTTGGAGTTATGATGTTATGTTTGGACTTATACTGGCAAGTGAAGCACAGACTGATGTCATCATTTGTGATGTTATGCTAACTAGCATGGGAATTAACCTCTGTTGTTTTAGCTAAACCAGACGTGTGCCTCTGTGCACACGTCTCCATGCAGAGGACTGTCAAAACCGACTCCTCTTACTGTGTAACAAATAGGAGTTGTGAAATCCAGTCCTGGCGGCAAACAGCGCAGAGACGGGAGCCCAGCTGAATCAAATCCTAGTGAAATTTCCTGTCACAACATTCTGAATGGCATGCCCGCTGAAGCCAATGTATTGTAGTTGTAAATGTCTCCCAATCGGAAACTTCCTCTCCAACACAAAAAAGGTGCTAAAAGCGTCTGACATTAAGTATATTAAGTATCGCGTGTCATCTTTTGACGTGCCAAGCTGGCTCCTCCCATCTCAAGCCCAATCCTGCCACTGTGCACCTCTCTCAGCACTCCTCTACCTTCAAAGGTTCCTGGTTTCGTCCTGATAAGCAGACTTCATCCCAAACATATTATATCTATTCAGTCGGGGGGATTAAGTGCAGATACATGACATTTTGGGCCATTCCAAGGACCTGAGTCAACGCATAAACAACTCCTACGCTATGTCAGGGAAATATTTATCTTTGCTCATAGAACTTCTTGAGATAGTGTCAACACTGCTCAAAGACACAATTACATTTGTGGACGGAAGACTAAGAGTTCTTGTAGAAATACAAGTGTATGATACGAGCAGAGCTGAGAATACTTGTCGGGATGCAAGAATATCATTCGGATAATAATAACAAAAAAGTTCATATTAAATGAAAATCCTGCATGTGATTATGAATTCTGTTTTTCTTGTTTGTAATTCTTCATTTATTTTATCTTCCCAGAGCTATTAGAACAGTCAAATAACACATGCACTAAAAAATATTAAGATTAAGATGAGCACATGTGCTAATGTATTTTTTTTTCCTTTTTTCCCCTTAGTAACCACAACGCTATCTCCAGGCTCAGGCCACGCCAGAAGATGCAACGACACAGAGAAGGCCTACTGTGTGAATGGCGGCGACTGTTACTTCATACATGGTATAAATCAGCTCTCCTGCAAGTGAGTTCTCTCCTTTGTTTTCGGATTCACCTCATTAAATTAAATTTTTATAACTGTCAATGTTTCATTTTTCTGATTTTCTTTGTCCTTAAGTCTAAATGTGAAATTGTTTCATGTTTTTTTACTCTATTAATGTTTAACATCCTTTAACATCCTAACTACAATTTTTTTTATCCTGCTGTTTTTTTCCCCTGTTAGCACTTGATTCCTGTTCATCTTTCTTTCAGCAGCAGCAGCAACACATCACAGGAAAATGCTGCCAGTCTGCCTAACTACCCACCTGTTGTGTATTTTAGCACTAATAATGGAGTGAGGCGGTGGTTTGCTCATCCTTTTAAGTCATGTTTAGTGTACAGGAGGGCTGCACATTAAAAGCCTTTTCAAAATGTCATGAGTCACTGGTTTAGTAGTGAGCAAATATTTATGCCTGTTAGAGGCCCCCAGTGAGGTAAATAGAATCATTGCTTACATTTGAGGTCCTTGGCAGAGGGGATCAAGACCCACGTGTAAAGTGTGCTGGAGGAACCATGTATCTCCGCTTTTCAGAGGAAAACAGGTTGACATTATCACAGAAACAACCCTTTTTTCTTCTTTGACATTTACATTTTAGTTTGTATTAGACTCGAGGTCGAGAACATTAGTTGGAACCATGTTCGGGGGGAGCTATCATTAAAAATAAATAGCTTTCTCTCATTTTTTTTCTGTTTTTCAGAACACTGATACACTTTTCACGTGGAGAGTTGCAGAAATGAGTTGATACACCAATGATTGATGATCAGAAAATCACTTACTTTTTCTCTTAAATCAAACTGGAGAGATTTTAGTTTCGGAATAAAGAAAGAACCAAACAAGCATTTTAAACATGACAACTTTTCCTCCAGAGGGCCTTTTTCAAATATTTTCAGAAATATTAAGGAGTCATCAATTAATGAAGAACATAATCTTTAGTTTAATCAGCTAAGAAAATATTTATAAGTCGAAACCATAATGTTTTATTCAGCCCAGCACCACTGCAAACGTAGCTGTAACAGTATATTTAATAACAGAAAATGTGGACGCTGGCTCCTATCATGGCTGTCAAACATTATGTTGCATGTTCTGTTCAACCATATGTCATCAGAGCATAAGTCGTTCGGCTGGTTGATTATAGAGCTGAAACATTGGCGAGGCTCCCGTGCCCAGTTGGCCCAAGGAAGACTGCTCGACAAGCAACGAGGACATGGCTGCAACAGCCGTTCAATACGCTGTGTACAAATTGGAGGCAGCAATAACTCAATTGCTGCAGCTAATTCACTCACGGCCGGGGCATGGGTCCAGAAAAGTTGGATAATGCAGTGAAGGCCTGCAGGGATTTGTTGCCCCACAGCCATCTCATTCAATATAGGCCAGGCTTCAGTGGGTATTACTCACTGGCTAAACAAGTCCTGCAGACAGCAAGCCCTACTTTAAAGACCAGCTCCTTCACTTTGAGGTGTAAACTTTGTTTTGGAGAGAGAGGGAAGGTTAATAAATGACCCAAAGTAAGTAACTCGCAAAAGGAAACAAAAGTCTTCCAATGATTTTCTCTATAAATGTGAGTTGTACATAAAGATTTTTTGCCTTTCTGAAACATGAAAATGTTTTATGCATAAAGTCTGAATAAAGTTTGTTTGGGAATTTTATTAGCGGACACATAAAAATACAAAAGTTAGATGTTTTTCATCCATTAATTGTAAAAAAAAAAAAAATCTATGACCATAACACATAAAATAATTCTGTACTATATATAACAATTGTGTAAAGCTCCTGGTAATTATTTGAAATTGGATGTTTTGTCTACATAATCCAGCAAGATATTTGCTGTGATGCAAGACACAGTAACCACAACCACAAAGTTCACATTAAAAATAGCAAATTAATTTTCTATGTCCCACCAGTCAGTTGTGCAACTAATGGTTTCAGATTGTCTCCACTGAAAGGGAATTATTTCTTCTAAAAAACAGAACAAAAGCTGTATTATCTGCGGTAGAAGCTGCACTGGAAACTTTTATAATAGCACCTCTGTGTTGGACTTAAAAAATGAAAATGCTAAAGCTTTGATTTTTTTTTTTTACCTTCTTAATGTTATGTGTTTATTTTTGCTGAAGTTATAATGATTTATGACAACGATTTATTTCTTCTTTTTAAACTAAAGATAAAAGAGTGTTGATAGAATTTGCAGCTGCACTGCCATGGATTTTTTGCACGCTCATCTGATTTTTAAGTTATGTAGCGGCAGTTTATTTCTTTCATCTTTCAGCCAAGCTTCTTTGGTCTAGGTGGTGCTATCCCCCAGTTAAGCACCATCAGTCAGAATGAGTAATTTAACGCTGAATGTTATGGCGCTCCTGGGAGGCGTTGTGAGAAACCAGTAAATCTCAGGCAGTGACCTTTGTTGGATTGGTGGTCTAGTTGTGACTGGGAGGGGTGGAATGCTGGTGCCCCTAAAAGACCGACCGCTCCTCTTAATGGTATTATAATGAGGAAATATGGTCCCAACACATTTGATGGTGATGATGCAATAGTCTGTCTTCATTTACCAAAATATAAAGCTGCATAAAAAAAGAAAAAAATCTTTACTTAAACCACAAGCAAAGAGAGTTGTCCACTCATGCTTTTTTATTAAGAAAATCTCCATATTATCCCTTCAGAGGCTGAAATTCAAATTTATGGTTTTATTTCCTCTTGGCTTGACTACTTTATAAATCACTGTCTGATGGCATCGGTTATAAAGCTGTCACATTTGCAGGTTATGAACACAGCTATCAAAGGCACCAAGAGGAGAAACCCCATTACCCCAGTTTCAGCTTTGCTGCACAGGCTTCCTACGATTGATTTATTGATCACCATCATAGCAGTGCATGTTTTACCCAGGGTGCATTCCACTTTTTTAGCCATGTAATCATGACTGTCTGTCCTCTCTCATCCCCCAAAACACAAACTGAGGTCAAAAAAGAGAGCTGGAGGCCGTAAAGCCAATGTTACTATTATCATCTGTAGACTTGTCTTTCTTTTTAAAATTTACATTGAACGTTATCTTATATGTCTTTGGTAGTATTTGTCGGACTGTGAGCCCCTTAGTAGCATTTTTTATTGTTTTCCTCTTTCAGTTTTTTTACTGTTCTTGAGTGGTAAAACTATTTATTGTTTGTAATATAATTTATAAACTTGCCTTTATAGTGAATCCTTGTTATTATTAATATTGTAATAATTAATGTTAATATCAAAATGGATGATTTGGTGTATCTGTAACACATTTACACTTTGGCCCCATTTGAAAGTGTTTTTCCACTTTTTTCTTCTTTCTTTTTTTTTCTTCATCCATATGGCTTTACTGTGACTTTAATGATAGAGTACCTAAACCTTAGAACACCTAGACGTTTTGTTCAGCAAGATAATCAACATATACGAGTACCGTCATGATTTTTTGAAGCATAAATGGAATCACCAGTGGTAAAAAGCTAGGGCTGGTCTATAAACAAACTCCGCCACGGTCTACTACACTTTAAACACACACTATAACTTGATATGTCTACAAGTTGGAGAGTTTTAGTGAGAATAGTTTGTAAGAGTAAGAGTATAAACAGAACGAGGCCGTAAAAGCTGCCGAGTGTGTAGATTAGTTAACATGATGATGTTTAATGACCCTGACAGCCCCTGTGGTCTCACTCAGCCCCTCGTTAGCTGCCACGTTTTTTTAAGACATGCAAAGGCCTCTGAAATCATGAGCGGGCTTTTAACTTACAAAACCCCTTTTTAAAAAACACATTGACTGGGAGAGAAGCGGTAGTGAAACAATGCCAACTCATTTCCAGGTTTCACGACTGTGACACTTTAAAAATGGTGTTAAAAGTCACAGTAATTTTTTGCAGTGCACCTCACTTCCTGTGTTTTCCTGTTTCATAACACTTGTCTGCTCCTTCCCAGATGTCCGGACGGATACTTCGGCCCTCGATGCTTACAGACTGAGCCCCTGCGGTTGTACATGCCCAATCCTTTCAAAAGTATGTTCACCTGACATGAGCAGCTGAGAACAGAGACACAGTTGGCACTGGATTACCTCTGTGGACTCCTGCTGCCTCCCCCCCTCCCCAGTTCTCTTCCTCTTTCTCCTCTTCTTTCTCCTTCTCAGGTCAACACGCAATGAGCTGTGCACTACGCCATTTATATGGTGGTGTCATCCATGGGAACACTCTGCTTCTGCTGTCTGTAGTTGTGCTGTTGTTCTAATTCTGTGTCTCTCTGCCCCCCTCCCTCCCCCCCCCGTCCCCCCTCCCTCCTCACTTTTTCTTACGCATACTTTCCTTCTCTTTCTCACTCATCCACCACCCTCCTCCTCCTCCTCCTCCTCCTCCTCCTCCCTCTCTCTCTCTCTCTCTTTTTGTGGCTTTGTTTCTTTCCATCAGGTGTCCAAATGACTTTACTGGTGATCGCTGTCAAACCTACGTTATGGCCAGTTTCTACCGTATGTCAATTTCCTCTTCTGTCACTCTGTCAGTCTGTCCTTGTGTCGTGTGCATGCTGAGTGTGGATTATTTTGCATTAATGTCCTAAGATTACCTAATAGTTGTGTCTGTGGCTCCCTTGATGACTCACTCACAAGCTGGCATAGTTTTTTATGGAGTGTGTTATTGTGTTTGGTCTGCATGTGAGAGTGTGTGCCCTGTAACTCCCAGTGTATTGCATGTGCATTCTCAGAATATGATCGGATAGTAACTTCAAAAACAACAGGTAGGCGGCTGAGTTTAGCTGCTCTGCGTAACTTAATGTGTAGAAAAAGGCAGCATGTAGCAACACAGTCTAATGGCAAAACAAAAACTAAAACCTTACCTATTAGCTCACTTACTAATGATGCAATCTGCTGCAAACACAAACATGTATGTTCCTAGCAGAGCTGATGGATGCTGAAAGCCAGCGCTGAACATTTAGCATTAACTAAATGGGCTTGATAAATGATTAGGTGTGATTGGTGGTGTACAGGATTTACAGATGAAGAAACATTTGTTGAGGGAATCTAATCAACCGAAGCTCAGACACAGGGTTAGGGTTAGGGTTAGGTAAGGCTACATTCACACCACAACTATTTTGTTGATAACACTTAGCTTTTATTCGATATACGCCCAGAAACCACTCTTGCTTTGTTTTAGGACCCCTGAAACAGAAACTTTTTTAAGATTTCATTCAAAAAGTTTGGTGATTTATTATGCCCCAATCATGTGACCTTTTCCAGAAGAAAACAAACAGCTTGCCTATACATGTAGAGCCCCAACGACAAGTGACTGACCATTGGTGAAGGTATATTTCATGCAATCAGTGTAGCGCACTGAGGTCCAATAGCTTCAGGGGCCCATGAGAGATTCTGTTTATTGCTGCACAGCTATTATAGGTCATGACTGCATGGCCTTGCCTTTAAAGCAGCCATTCATTCACAACATAAAACAACTATTTTAGCATGAATGTGAAAATCATACACACCACTCTCCCAACATATGTATTACTTTCATGGTTTTATATGTTTTGTATGTCCAACCCCTTGCTTCCTGTTTACATGTGCATGCCCAGTGTGCATACATGGCCATGTATTGTGCGTGTTCGGGCAAGGTCATTGATGCAGGAATGCATCGCCTGCAGAGGTTATAGTTTTTATCAGTGTTAAACTCCATGTACAATTGTCCCCTTCACTCAAACAGATTGGAAGTGGAGGCAAGTTGAATATTCACTAATGTTATTGTTGCACATGCGTGAGTGTGCCCTTAGTATGGATGCAACCTTAGTCTGTCTTGCTAATAATTTAGGCTCTGGGTTATACATTCCACACAAACCAACAGGATTTCTTCATAAGCATATGTTTGTGAAATTGTGACTCATTTTTAATAGCTGTGCGTCTCTCAGTATGGGACTATGAATCTATCAGTATGTTTGTAATAAATGAGCCAACAAGACGAAACTGCAGTTTGGTAGAATGTAATTCATGAGTAAATTGATTTGATCTTGAGGATAATTTGGGATTAGTTTACAGCAGATGTTTTAAATACTGCTGTTCTTATTAAGTGAATCATAGTTGCTTTAAGGGGAACATACATGCGCATACAGGCTGAACATCACATTCACTTAAGACATGCTAAGCCATTTAAAAAGAGGCTGAATTTTTTTCACCTTAAATCAGAAATCCTAATCCTGTTTAAGATCCCTTGGATAAAGTAACTCTCTAGTAACCACCAAACATTGTTAAGTCCAATTTTTGGCAAATTGCACAAATTGCAAACACACATTGCTTTGAAAGTAGTGACAAAATGGTGCTCTCACAGCAGATGTCCTCAGCGCAGAGTTTGTGTGCTGCTGTAGAGTGCTGTGTCAAGCAGCTTTGCTTGCCCGGGGTAAGAGAACCCTGCACCGCTCCACACAGCAACATCAAGCAAACACATCCATCAACTGCAGAATTATACCAAGATTAGATGAAGGTTTGTAAAGAACTGTGGCTTGATAGCTCTTGCCCTTAAGGTTCCTCTATTTGAAAACCACCCACGTGGTCTTGAATCATGCTTATCTAGATTATCATCTACAGCCTTCATTGTTTTACACCACAAAATTACCTGATGATTAATTCAATGTAAATATCTAAAGTGATTTTCACAGGAATTAGTGACCTGGACTTTGTAACAGATTTCACACAGATTTGGACTCTCTGAGAGCACATACGCAAGTTCTAAGGACAGTTTTACAATAATGACATAGAATTAAGTACAAAGTCTATAATTCATCCCAGATAATAGCAAAGAATCCCCTTCTATCTTCCTGCATATTTGTTAGCATCATGTCTTTGCAAGCCCATGTGGTTGCAATTCAATTCAAAATTAAAGTTAGAAAATAACTAACTGCCTTTGTTGTTGGAGTTGCCTGATGCTGCCTTCAGAGTCTCATCCCTGTAGTCTGCCTTGTAGCGCTTACACACACTGCTTGTTGTATGTTGGCTCTGAGAACAATGTGAAAACCCCCTTTTTAACTACAAGTAATTTCATCTCACATTAAATCGTAATGCACTGTGCTGAAATTACTTGTTTTTTTGGCAGAGCAGACAGTAGTGTGTGGGAGCGCTTTTTCTGCGTTCTGTTTAACTTCAGTGCAGCTGTGCGACTGCATCAAGAGCAGCATTTATTTCCGTTTCTCATCCAGCCACATGAACACAGACCAGGCTCTTTATTACTTGATTTAAATGCCTGCACATTCAAAAAAATTACCTCAGTATTTGCAGGCATAAAACAAGAGGGTGAAAACAATCAGATTACATTCAAGATAAGATGCATTAATAGCTGTTAAACACATAATGAAAAATAGTGATCTTTGTCCATCATGACACTATAATGGGACAATTTGGCTTGAAGACTTTGTAATTTAATATTTGAGTCACATTTAAATTTAATTATAGACTATTCTTTCAAATATCAAAGATCTAGCCTCCACTTAGTCCAACTGTAAGATGTCATATCATTTTCTGCATAAGCTACAAACTGTCTGAGATATTAGATCCACAGGAGAAATCAGGCTTATGAGAGCTGATTTCAGACATGATAGATGTAGTGGATGTTAGCTTTAACTGCCTCGCATATTTTACATTCCCTCCTCACAATTAAGGAGAATAAATCATCTTTTCTCATAGGCATATGTGCACGCACACACATCCATTCCATGCTTAAAGACCAGTCTCCTGGAGGGGCGCCTCCCATTCCCAGGAGATAGCAAAGGGAAGGAGGATGGCTTCTGCTCCTCAGCCATAAGGACTTAGTTTAACAAGAGCTTGTTGTCATAAGAACAGCTGGGACTCGCTTCGACCCAAGTAAAGCAAGTGAGCTGCCAGAGATATGGACTCAGCTGGTTGGTGCAGCCTCCCAGTGGCCTCGCTCTGCCATATAATATAAAGTCCAACTATAATTCTTCCTATTCAGCATGATTATTGTGATACTTTACAGATACACTCCTTTTAACTTGCCTGTTCATGTGATGGGTGTGTTCGGGAAATGACAGTGTAGCGTTTTTTAGAAAGCAGAGGACCGAGAGCTCAGGTAATCTCGGCAGATGACGCATATTTTTTCCCATGCAGTAGTAATGAGAGTGGCTATGTGCCTAAAATGTCCGACTCCCATTAGGAGATTTTGTTTGGTTATGTAATGAAATTTTGCACTTTCTGCAAGCCTGAACCTTCTTTTAAAATCTCCTAAAATGAAAGTGTGGCTTCTCTGAAAGCAACGGTGGCATTAGACTGTGTTGAGACATACAGTTTTGCACAAGAGGAACATTCAGAGCGATAAATGCTGTAGTTTCATAGGGATATATTTGTCATGAAAACATAAAACTAGAAATCAAACTTGTGTAGTCATGCAGCATCATGTTGTGTGGTTTGATGTGTGTTTTGCATGCTGTAAGTGAGTCCTGATGTCTGTGTCTTTAACATTACTGACCATGTCACTCACACAATTACTTTGTTGTCTCAGTTGCTGTAATGCCTATTTTTTTGTTTGCTCTACTTCATGTAAGAAGATGCCACTCTCTTAATCTGGTCTTTTGTTTCTTTTTGTTTTCCTTCCAACTGTCAACCCCTCTGCAATGGCAGAGCATCTTGGGATTGAGTTTATGGGTATGGAACAATCCATTTTGATTCTCAGTGCTAGCATAGCTACTAAATAGATGTCCTTCGTTTGACTTGCTCCCGTCCCGTCTGTGGTGTAAACTGTGAATCATATCGTCCCTCGATTAACCGATCAATCTTTTGATCAATCCTACAATAACTCATTGTAATGACAAACCCTGAGTCGATGCAACTGATCCTCCATCAAACGTCATTAACATGGATGTCATCACCTCTCATATATATGCAATGGAAAAGTAGAGCTATCCATCTCACTCACGGTAGCATTTATCTTTTTTTTTTTTTTTTTTTTGGACTGATTTTTGATTCTTCATTCCATCTGTAACAAGCATGATGTATCATGTTTGTAGCTTCCAGATGTCTTTCCTAAATCTCCCTCTCCATCTGTCCAATCTAAAGTCTGTCTGTTCCTTTGACATGCCATCTCATCGCTTTTTATTTATGTGTTTGATCTTGTCCATGTCTCTTGCATCATCCTGTCTTTAGCATAGCATAAATGTTACTTTGAAGTATGAGATATAATACCTGTGTTACTGGTTTGAATTATCCTTTAAGAAGTAGATGCTGTCATGTGAGCATGCAATGCTATATTTAGAACCTGCAGTCATGTTTTTCTTCTATCTGCCGCTATTTTCATCCTCCTCCGATGTTAGCTTTTGTTTTCTGCTACCTTTTCCAGAAAAGTGCTTAAGTGATCAAAGTGTAAAATAAATGCTCGAGGCATTTTTTTCAGAGATTATGTAATTATACAAGTATATGTAAATACTGATACTTCTGATGAGGACTTAGCACTGTCATACCTACACCAGTATCATTTATAATTATGGTTTATTTATGGTATCAGAAACTTGACACAGCCTAACATGCCAATATAAGGCATGCTGGTAAATACAAGGGGGTAACCTCTGTTGAGGGAGTTGTACAATTTCAGTTATTTCATTTATTAATAATTTATTTACATTATTTATCAGACTACCTCTTCGCTCCTTCATTTACCCTGGAGACGAACAAAGAGTCTACCTCAGCCTCACACAAGCTCTTCTCTGGAAAAGCAAAACGCATCAGTCAAGATTCATTTTTAATGATTTTCCATCCAAATCTTGACTTGTTACATAAGTTACTGTAAAATTAGATCTCATCATTGTTACTGAATGCCTGAGTAGATGAAGACTTCTATAAGAGAATGAGATTGTTGTGAATGCAGGCACCATGATAAACTGATCAAAACTAAGTAATACAGACATAGACTGAAAGAATCTCATTAATTATTGCATTTTTTTAAATTGACATGTGCAATGGTGCCATACTGCACAATCTGCAGGATCCACTGGTCCTCCATTAAATGCCCAAACCGTTGTAGTATCATTTATAATTTAGAGTTTTAGAGAATACAGTTGCTTAATATATCAGTCTTACTAGTGCTGGGCCCCTGCCCCCACCCACGCTGCTGTACTGCAGCACAAGCAGCAACAGCATCTGTTGTGTTTGTGATTATGTGAGAGGGGAGGTTTGACTGTGAAGCGAGCTGTCAGGGAGGGAAGATGAAGCTTCATTCTGCTCAGGCTTTAGTCCGAAACAAAAGGAGGAAAGACATGTAGATCTACAGTAAGGAGGTAAAGTGAAAACCTGCGCCTTTAAGACACTAATTTTATTTTTTTTGTCCTTTTTTTTCCTTCACTGTGTGGATGTGTTGTGTGTGTGTGTGTGTGTGTGTGTGTGGGTGCGTCTGTGTGTTTGTGGGTGTGATGTTGACAGAGGCAGAGGAACTCTACCAGAAAAGAGTCCTGACAATCACGGGTATTTGTGTGGCTCTGTTGGTGGTGGGCATCGTGTGTGTGGTTGCCTACTGTAAAACCAAGTAAGTCCTGCTGATAAATGGATCAGCCCATGATATTTAAAAGTAACCTGTTGGGTTTCTTTTTACTCTACATTTTATTAAAAGAAAAACAGCATATTTTCAAGCTGTCAGCAGTGTTGGTAATTTGAAGCAAACGTTGAAATTATACTGTAGATTACCGTCATACAATTGGCCTTTTCTATGTTATTAAATGTATTTTCAGGTAAAAAAAAAAAAGAACTTTAAATCATTACTGAGGGTTAGTTAATGAACAAAGGGCAAGAGAGAATAACTGAAATTTACTCAACAGGAAACAAAGAAAGAAGATGCACAATCATCTGCGACAAAACATGTGTCCAGAACATCCCAATCGTAACTTAGCTAACGGACCCAATCACCCAGGACCAGGCCCAGAGGAAATCCCTATGGTAGAGGTACGTTTCTGAAAGGATTCCAAACTTTATTATATATGCTCACAGATGTACACCAAATGGTTTTATACTCAAGTTACATAATCAAATCTTGTCTTTTTTTCCACATTTCTTTTCCACATTCTCCCTTCTGCCAAATCAAAATTTTTCCCTGACACAGTACATATCAAAGAATGTCCCTGCGACCGAACGAGTTATACGGCCTGCAACAGAGGGATCGTTCCCTGCCAGCCACGCCTCTTCCAGATCTCACAACTCTTCCACACGAGCCCATTCATCAACTCACAGGTAAGCATGCACCGTAAAACATGTGTGTTTGCACTCACGCCCACATTACATTCAGCACTTTGTCTCCAAAAGGGCAAATGGTTGATTGGTTTAACAGATTAAAAGCCTTACTTCTGGGAACAGGTGCACTGATTATCAACTAGTGTGCTTGTTTTTTTAAAGCAAGGAATAGAAGAAAACTGGAACGGGCTTGGGTGTGTTCATGTTAACACCTTTTTTTATTTGTCAGACATGAGGAACGGACATGGAGCCTGGAACATTCTGACAGCATCCTCTCTGACTCGCCGGGAATTATGTCATCATCCGTGGGGACCAGTAAATGCAGCAGTCCTGCTTGCATGGAAGCACGGGCCCGGCGCGCTGCACACTGTGGTTACTCTGACCCCCATCGGCCAGGCCTACAGTACGGAGACTCCTTCGACTCGCTGGGAGACTCTCCGCACAGCGACAGGTGGGAAACAGGCCTGTGTGGCTCATGTGGCTCTGGGTTTGTAGTGAACATTTTGAGAAGTTTCCTCTCTCTGCTGGTTCTCTCTCAGCCTCGAGAGGCCAGTCAGGGCACTTTGAGAGACTCAGTGGAAACTGACACACAGCAGGCATGATGATGAAATACGCTAAGGTAGGCAAGAGTAAAAAACAGTGCTTATTTCGATGGGAACTATGGGCATACACTTATTGTATCACTATTCCTTGGCCAGTGTGTAACTCTAATTGGCTAAAGTGTTCCCTGTACTTTTATTTAAAGGAATAGGTCACCCAAAAATAAAAAAAAAAATTTCAAACATTCTCTACTCACCCCACACTGATGGAAAGTCAGCACTCCACAGGACATTTCTAGGGCTTCATAGCAAAACAGCAATTTGAAGAAGTTGGGTTGTGTTTAGACTTAAAAAAAGGAAAATAACAAAAATGGCTCCATATGGCTCATCTGGTTTCGTCTAAATTGTTTTGAAAAGCTGTTAGTTACACCCTTTTTCAGGCAGAAATTCTCACTGTAGCAGCTAAGCTAAAAGCGTTAGCACGCAAGCCGTCTGAAGTGGGCACACAGGCTTGAACATGCTTACATCTGCTGCTAGCATGAGCTAGAACTCGTAATCTCTGCATAGTTTCGTGTTTACCTGCTACTTGGAAGCTTGTGTCACACACAACAGAAAGAGCTCAGCTAAAGTTGCAGCAACAAGCACCTCTGTCTGATTTAGCCTCTATTAAAAGTGCCAATACATTAGATGATGGTTCCAGCATGTTTTTTTCCTGGATGCTCGTACGTACGTCAAGGGACACAGCGTCTTTCATACACTCATTTGCCATTTTGCCCAGAGATACATAAGAAGATATCAGTTTCATCTGTGACAGATAGGTCCAGAATGGGTTTAATTAAATAGTTAGTTCTGCCTATTAGAAGTGACGAAATCTGCCTTTCAACAACTCCAAAGTTGTCCATATTTATCCGCCATCTTTTTCTGTACTGATACATCAACATTTTTCTTTTCATGTGACTCCGTATAAGAAGGAAAATGGGCATGCAGCATTTCCATTAATATTCCACTGACATTGCACTGTCCCTTTAAAGTAAACCAGAACAGGATGGCTGAAATTAATTTGTTCTGAACAAGGAGCTCTCATGGCATCCACATGCTCTCTACTTAAGTAGTACTTAGCTTCACCCATGACCTGAAATGAACTTGCTTCGTAAGTTAAGATACACTCCCTGATTTTGTTTTATGGCTTAATAAGACAACCCAAATCGGAAAAAAACAGCCTCCTTCTTCTCTGCTAACAATTTGAATTCCATCACATCTGTTGCTCAACAAACCTACAATAGCAGTGAGCTAAGAGAAAACCTCGGAATATGGGAGCACAATTAGGCCCTATAGTAAAATTATAGAGTGTATATCAGCAACGACACGACCCCCATAAAAACACTTGGTTAGGTATTTTTGCTAGTTGCACACAAATCTTTTGAAGCGTGGGAATGATGACCCAGTTTGACAGAGCAGGTCTGTCTTTGTTGACCCTGTAATTTAAGACCCCGTGTTTAAGGTTTGAAAAAATCGTGGTAAAGGACCATGTTCTTTACCATGAGGACACCTTGCCCTTTGCTTTCATATAGCTCAAACACAGGCCATTACTCATCAGGTTTTTTTAACCTAGTTTTCATGTCCACGTGGCATTCTATATGCCACAAGACATATCATGAACGAGGTGAGGAGTCAACATTAAGGCTAAATGTTCACAAATGGAGGGAACCAAAGACAACATTCAGGAACATTCAGACAGCCACGGTTTCCTGCCTCACATTGTCCCAACTAAGGAACCATTGCTTTCGACTCGCAGGGAGTTTTTCATTCCCTAAAGTCAAACTGAGGGCTCAAAGAACATTACCATTCAGATACATTGACTCGTGGGTGACCCTGTACAAGTTGCTCTTCTTGTTCTCCTTCTTCCTCTTCTCTGGGATCAGATTGTGGTTTGAACATGCATGGATCTTTTTCTCCTATGTTATCACATGCCATCAAGTAGCATACAGTAGCTGGAAAAAAACCCAAGCAAGAGTTTAATTTGAGCTGGCACGCTCAAGCTGCAGATGAGCTGTGATAGGTGGTGAGATAGAGGCGGGAACTATTTGCATGTTTGTTGATCTGCGCACATTAAATTAAGGCAAAGGTGTGAAGTTTTTCCATTTTAAGGCCTAAAGGGGAATTTTCATGGAAAAAAACTTCAAAATATGCCATGTTGATGAGTGGAGTTGTGAATTTAGGAGTGTAATCAATGGCAGGAGAGGAATATTGAAGTTTTAAAGTGAGTATTAAACCTAAATTCTGCCTTCACGAAACCTTCATTTGGCCTCCCATCAGCCCATCGGATGGGTCACGAATTCAAATTGTGATACAAAAGGATAGCTCAAGTAGGTTTGAAGAAAACCAGCCTAGCGCAACCATTGGACAGTACAATTTTGTACCCTCACACACACTGTGAGAGGGGGCTAGGATGGCCTGAGAGCAGATATCCTGGGTCACATTCTTGGATGAGTGGGCCATTTTAACTGATTACAGCCCTGTGCAGTGTTGTCACAGCAAACAATAGATTGAGCAAGTGCAGAACCCAAGTATCTCCCAATGTGCACATGTCACAGGTATGAAGCTGCTGTTTCCTTTCACAAACAAAACATTGAAATGAGAAAAAAAAAATCTAGGTCAAATGCATTGTGCTGAAAAAGGTGTGCAGTTCAGACACATCCACTGAATCAGTGCATAAAGACCTCAGATAATCTGCAGCGAGGATGCAACTGGATTAACCAAATGTGCCTGCAAGCCTTTTATCCAGACAATGTGGCAATATAGTTTTGTATGTGACATAACACACTTAGGATTAGATATAAACCAAATTAAATAATTCTAAGCTGAAGTTATACTTAGTCAGACATGGCCCGCTTTTCTTGCAAAATACACGAGTGTCTATGCAATTCAGTGCATGTCAAGCTTCAGTCATGTTTTACCAACTGAGCCAATTATATAAGAAATGAAGAAAGGAGGTTACTGAAGTGTTTTTAGTTAATTCATGCATCTGTTAAGTATTTTAATGTTTTTAAAACCGACTTCGTGACTGTCCTAAATCAGATTTTGACTGCAACAAAAAGCCTGGATGATGTAAATAAACAGCCAGTTCTTTATAAATTGTCAAAAACTGAACCATACAAAGTGTGTCATGCCTTTTCATGTGTCTGAGCTCTGATGCACGCATGTATCAACAATGCCAGGATACAGCAAACATGTGTGATAAATAGGGGCATGGCCGATGAGTTGCTATGCAGAGCCAGATTGCATAAACAACATCCCCTCAGAGTCATTTCAGGTAACAAGCACCTCTTCCATCATGGCAGCAGCTACTGCATCAGCTGAATCAGCAGTGTTGTGGGAATATCTCAGGCTTGTGTCTCACACAGCCCGCTGTAGTTTCCTCAAGGCTATAAACAGACATTTCAAACACTCTGATCCACAATGAGTCACTATCTGTGATATGTAAACTCTTAAGTTGCTTTTCAAATGTATTGACATGAATGTTTTTTTGTTCCTGATTAAGGCATGATGAATGTGGGACTGTATTTGAAATGACACCAATAAATCTCTGATGTTTTGACAATCCATTCAAGCCAAATTTAGGCAACTAGAGTTTAAGCCTGTGTGGAGGAGGGATGGAAAACTGGCAACCATGACAACCGAGTGTGAGACTTAAGGGCGGTTTCAGAACAAGTCAGGTGTTGCAATCACAGTAGGTTTGTGCGTGGGTGTGGAGGTGTTGGCCCATTTGCAAATGCAAATTAACATCCATGTTCTTACTCGTGGGTTGATCGGCAAATCAGCTGATTGGCCACAGCAGTGTGTTTTGGAAAGTTGACTGTTCTTCAAGCATCAGCTGCAGGGCCACTGTTTTTTATTTAAAAAATTGTTGCGGTCTGCAACACCACAGCCTAATCAGACTGCCCACATTAAAATAAACTGAAGAACTTGCATTTTTGCCATTATGCCTAATTTGGTTTGAATGAGGTCCAAGACAGTCAGTCAAGAAAACACAAAATGTCCTTGTCTCTGAAGTTAATATTGACTGTCTACCACAAAAGACACGAAGGCTGAGTTTCTAGAGCTGTTTAGCAATCAAAAGTAGTTCTGCATCCTCATTAATCTCCACATTGACTTCAGCATTCAACCATGATGCCCCAGTGACCTGGCACATGTTTAAACAAAGCCTCTTAAGATGACAACCAAACACCACACACTATGAGTTATGTAGATAGCAGCTCAGTTAAACAAATTACAGATGAATGAGGACTGAGGAGGTTGTACCATAAAGTATCTTAAAGGTCCATTGTACAGGATCTGAGGGAGTCTAGTGGCAGAAATAAATGTAGTATTTATAATTATGTTTTGATTTCTGTACCTTTCTGTTTCTTTACCTGAAACTAATAGCCTTTGCATTTTAGTTAGCTTAGCTCCAAAAAACTAAACTAGAAAGTTGGTCCTCCTCATCAGGGTCAGATATCTTAAAAAGACTTTAAGATATCTGGTGCAATGTTTTTTCTGTTACTTTAATGCCTATGAAACATTCAAACTGCTTTTTGTGCACTCCTCTTCTTTCTCATGTTTATTCACTGCTCACTTCTTGACTAATCCCTTCTCTCTGTATTTACCACAGATATGTGTCAGCCCTGACGACACCAGCCCGCCTCTCGCCAGTGGATTTTCATTACTCATTGCCCTCGCAGGTGCCTACCTTCCAGATAACATCCCCCAATGCCAGCCATGCCATGTCTCTCCCCCCTGCTGTCCACAACCCCTACCCTCTGGAGGATGACCAGCCTCTGCTGCGCCGCTACCAGGTGCCCCTACACGACGCCCAGTGCCAGGAGCCCTACCGGCAGCAGCGTCGTACCTATCTAAATGACAGCAGGGGCAGCCTACCCTCCAGCCCCTACCGGCTGGCTGAGGAAGAAGACTATGAGACCACCCAGGAGTACCTCTCCTCTCGGGAGCAACCAAAGAGAAGCGGATCCAGTGGAACTGGTAGCCGGCGCTGGCGAAGATCCAGACTGAATGGCCACGTGGCCCCGCGTGGATATGAGGCATCTCGGGACTATGGCTCTCGAAGCTGCCTAACAGATAGCGAGTCAGAGGAGGACGGCGAGAGCACACCCTTCCTCAGTATGCAGAACATGAATGCCGAGCCCTCCACCATCTACAGACCGGTGGACAGTCGGACTTCTCACTCATCGGGGCGACACAGTGGGCATGGAAACATGCATACAAGACTTACACACTCACGCTCCAAACCGGACAATACACCCCATTAAAGAGTGAAAATGAACCAACAAAAATCAATATAGTATAGACCTGCATCTATAAGAAATATTTTTATTTTATATAACTGACAGATATTCTAAACAAATGAAATATTTATTTTCATTTTAGCAAAAGTTGTCTACTAGTTAACAGCAAAGACTTTTTTATAGGGAAAACTCTATTTATATGTACATTTTGATTTACAGCATAAAAAGACGTGCCAGTTTTTTCACAACGTAAAAAATAGAGTAATATTGTGGTGCCTTTTGCTGTACGCCGATGCCAGAGGGCCAGTGGAGGTTTTTGTAGCCTTTCTTATATGGACGCCTCATTTTTATACACATTTATGTTTTTTGTTCCTCTCTGGTTTCCTGTTTTACTTTCTTTTCAAGTTGCATTCTTTGAGGAGTCTTGCTCCTCTGGAACATAACCCCTTCCATGTCACGCAATATAAACCACTTCAACATAAAGTGTATGTTTACATTAATATGATTCGCCTGTAGGGTTTATGATTTGGGATCTAATAGAGCGCCTGATAAATACACTGTAGATCCTTTTTGCCCTCTGACCAATGTCTACAGAGAGAGAGAGAGAGAGAGAGAGAGAGAAAGTGAGAGATTGAGTGGTTGCGCACGCGTGTGTGCATAAATGCTTGTGTGTGTGTGTGTGTGTGTGTCTGTGAGAGCATCGGTCTGCTTGCATGTATTTGTGATTGTTAGATGGATTTCATTGTTTGTTGTGGTAACATCAAACGTGTGGGTCGACCGGTGTCTCAGCAGAGCTGACAGACGAGCGTCTCAGAGGTTCTCAGAATAGTGCTTTATCAGAATAGTGACCCCCCCCCCCCTCCACTCCACACACACGTACACACACACACACACGTACATGCACTTCCCCCTTCTCCCTTCCCCCCCAGTGTAGATGGACAGGTAAGGCTGCTGTGGGGTTGTATGTTATGCAGGTCATTGCTTGATGTGTTTACGGCTACTCTGCCCCTTTCCCAGCCTTCCCCAGTTAAGTCCCTTTCACTCCCCAGCAGGTTTTCCTCATGTTAGCCTGTTATGAGGCCAACAAACACTGAGCCGCTTGGCACAGGGTGACCTCTGCCATCAGAGGTGATGGCAAAACAAAAAGATTTGCATCTGTTTTCACTTAACTCAGCCCCTAATCCCATGCCTCATCATCCTCCTGTGTCCATTCTGTTTTTGTGGCTCGTGTTAAAAAGGCCACACAGCGTCTCAGGATTTCCACATGCCCCCACCCTCTCCAACTTAAACCCTGTTCACCCTCTTCCTCAACTTAAAGTCTACCTAGGACTAAGGTCGTCAGATAATGAAGGCCTAAATGTTAACATACAGTCTACTAGTTCCCTGAACACTCCCATACAGAGAGAAAGACAGCCAAGCTGACGCAGCTCAGTGGAGAACAGTGCAGAACGTGCTCAGACAATATAAGTGAACGAGCTGTGAAACTTTGGAGGATCATACAATGCAAAAATATGCAAACTTTCTATTTTGCTGTTTGATTACATCATTTTCTAAGAGGTGACTGTAGTGTGTTGTGTGTAAAAAAAAAAAAAAAAACTATGTGATGCCTTTAGTGTAGAATGAAATATCATGATATAAATGCATATTTACATGAGTTAGTTTTTAAAGCCATTATGCAGCCATCTATCAAGTTGTCAGCCTTTCTTGTTCACATATTCATGTCCATTGAATGACTGTGTCCATGAATTATGTTATCACGCGGTTTTAGACCGGCCCACATTACACACGCACTTCCAAGTAATGTCAAATAGCATCCGAATAGTGTCTCCTCCAATAGTACTGTGTACTGCTTTGTCTTGTTGACAGATCTAGTCATTTCAAATTTAGTCCATTAAATGATTAAGATTTTAAAAGTGAACCAAACTGTTTAAGCCCCATGTTGTATGCTGAAGGTAAATATTTAAAAATTCAAAAAAACTTAAACCCCTCAAGAGTAACTCAGTGAGAGAGAGCAGATGACAACGTGTCATCACTGTTAGTTCATTTCTGCTGTTAAAATATTACAAAATGCTGAATTATCAGATGATATTTCGTTTTTTTTTTAAAAAAACTTCCAAAAAGATTGATCTGCAATTCTTACTGCTATATGGTAAATGCACAGCGGTATTGTTATTGAGAAAGGTCTTTGGTCTCACCTCACTTGCAGATGTTTCATTGAGTTTCTCACCTCTGGGTCTAATTTTGTATGTCTGAAAAATGCAAAAGAAGACAGTGCTCCTCTACTTTAAATGTGATACTCCCTTCACTTTGCCAGTCCTCTCACTCAATCCAGATGCTACCAGGCACGTCCTGCCAGGCTCTCCTGTTTAATTTTATGACCCCACCCTCACCAGACCTCACCCTCGCTTGAAATGTTTGAACACCTCTCTTCTGCATGTCCTTGTGGTCACGGTTAGATGGGTGCATGGTAAAAAAGCAGCAGACAATTCTTTTCCAGTCAGTGAAAGTGTATTTCATTTAACATTCAGCAATAAAAAAGAACCTTTCCCCATGTCATTCCTGAAATATGCTAGAAAAAAATGAAAAAAATGCGAGATTGTCATAGATTGTAAAATAAAATGAAAACTGAATCCACCTGTTCATATGAGAAAATAAATCTTTATTCATATCATTTATGATGTACGTATTTCTGTAAAATGCTGTGCTCTGCATTTTTGAGTTATCTTATCTTTACACAACCACATACATACATAAAAACCTGGTTATGGTACTTGTTTTAAAAAGGCGATTGAAGGTTTATAGATTATAAAAACTGCTTTACATGGCAGTCCTGCTGTAGATCACACACATAAAAACACACTCTGCGTGAGAGCTGAAGACTGTAAAATTACAGGCTACAAATGAAATAAAAAACGTAAGGCTATCTTCTAATTACAAACTAGAACAGGATTTATGATCTAATTAATTAAAATCTTGATTGTTTATACGGGATTTTGCTTCTCCTCAGATGAATGTACCTGTACGAAGGGATCTCAGAACAGACAGTGCATTTAAACCACAACATATGTGTCAAATTAGTCAGTTGATCAGAGAATTGGGAGCCGTCCTCGTAGATGAAATGTATCCTGCATTTTAAACCCTTTAGAACAAGGACAACCAGGTTACATGAGATACAGGTAACGTTTTTCTCCTTTACAATGTAGCTTTAAAGTTTTTTCCCTTTTTATCATATGCAGATATTATGCCGACTGTCGAATTTAGCTGATGCACTAACAAGGACACACCACTAGATGGTGTCACAACAGCAAAATTCACAAGTCATACACATTATGGGAAGTGCTGGTGCTGTTCTGCATTGTATTTGATAGCATTCATTCGTTTGAGAGAAACGCAGCCTATAGATGAAACAGTTGGTTTGTGACACTGAAGTAAAGTAACAGCCATTATATTTAAATATCATAACTTGTATCTAAGTAATCATAAATGTTTGTTTTTTATTGATTCATAGCATTTAGTGTCAATCTACTGAATACCAACTTTTAGACTGCTGTATATGTCAGCACCAATGTAAAAACACAATGTCCTTTTCAAAATTAAATGAAAATTTTTAAAGTAATGAGGAAAGTCTTTACTCTGTACTCTCCTTGAGAGAGTCATTCACAGTTTGAAATAAAGTGGATAAGCCAAATAATACAGTCTTCTTTTTTAGCTCTCATCATAGGAATAACTGTGTAACTAAGTAAGTCTAGCAGAAAATCCAATGTCAATACTTAACTTTACTGTCAGAATTCAAAAAGGCCCTGCAGACTTTAGTTAGACTGTCTGTGCCTCTCAGAAGTTTAATATTTGAAGACCAACTGCCATTTTAACCACATTAATGGAAAAAGTTTTAAACTTCAAGCTAAAATGTCAGGTAAAGTCAGCACCAGAAGAATATTTAAGATGTCATGATTAAGCCTGTCCATGTTCTTTTGAAGAAACATTTTGTAACATCAGGAGGGTTTACTCATTAAAGGTTTATTTCAGAGTCATTGAGTCAAACAGTGGCTGCCAGAGCCTTTTTTAAGTTGTTGCTGTGTATCTGTCCCCCGTTGGGTGGCTTTTTTTTTTAAATTTAAAACCTTAAATTTTTTTCTAGTCAGTCAGGTTTTTATCCTACTTCTTTCAGTTTATTTTGGCGATGAAACAGCACATATAATGATGATTTGGGACTGAAGGGTTGCTGGTGTAAGTCAAGCAAAAACCAACTGATACCAGATCACCTCCAGGGCACCAGGGCAATGCTGAGGTACCCTTGAGAATGGCACTCATCTCCCTAAACACCCAGGGGGCTGCAAATCCACCCCTCTGCTACTCTCCACAATGATTACATGTGTGTGCTCAGACCTGCATGAGTGTAAAAAATACCAACAGTATAAAACAAATAATTTCCTCCAGCGGACTAATACACATACAGAGTTATTGTCATTATATGATTGTAGACCATAAGAAAAGAGATGCACAAGACATAAATGCATACATGTTGATTTAGTGAAAATACAATTTTGGTCACAAATACAAGTTTATATATAATGTGATAAGAAGTTATAAAAACATTTGTGAAAGTACAGCCTATATATAGAAATACAGAAATTAACCTTTTCTTTAACACGAGTAAAATATAAAACTTAATTGGTCCAAAGTAAGACTAAAATCCTCAAAGCTATTGCACAGCAATTAAACATATATCTGATTGTGTGCAGCTATTCATTTTCACTGTATTGACCTGTCAGGAAAAAATAACACGGCAGCTCCTTTTGTCCAGCAGTCAGAGGACACAATACACTCTTTACGAAAATAAGACAAATAAACAGGCCAGAGAAAAAGCAGTACCCACTCTACTTTCATTAAGATGTCAGCAAAAACATCAGGAGTACAATGCACAAGCCCTCAGGCTGGCTGCTTTAGGAGATTCGCCTCTGTGTCTTGCAGGCTTATTGCTTCGGTTGGTGCCTTTTTGGAGACTCTCCCAGAACCCCTGTGTTTAAAATAGATAATGCAAAATATAGATGGATCAGTTTCTCAGTGTGTATTTCTGTCTCTCTCTCTCTGTTCAACCATGATGATTAACTCGATCCCTGACTAAAAATATATGCTTTGATCTCACCTGTCTTCAACGTCCTGTATTGTGTCAGGAAGGGGAGAGCCAAGTGTTTCTGGGAGAAATATTGCAGCCACTCCACTAAGAATGGGGGCTCCTCCGTAGATTAAACCTGGTAACCAGGGTAGGTAGTCACCGGTAAGGAGCACCATGGGGGCCACCATGGCTCCTACACGTGCCATCATGGACACCCAGCCCATGCCATTCTGACTGAGAGAGAAGTAAAAGTGTTAAATGCTACAAGCACATGTATGAGTGGTTGTGATACTAGTAAATAAAACCACAATGTGTATTTCTAAATTTCGGGTGTTATAATAAGCCTTTTGTAGAAAAAAAAAGTCGTGACTGCAGGACGAAAAGAGGCAGTGTCCTGCCGACTTTACACTAGGCGGCGTTGTTGTGTCAAGTGAGATTTCCAGTTTAAGGGGGATGAAGAGGAAGAGTCATGAACTCCTTGGACGAGCAGGAGATACGCGAGGAACTGTCACAACGCTTTTTCATAGTCTAGTCTTTGAGCTAGACCAGCGTAAAAAACTGATTAAAAATAACCAAAAACCTGTAAATGTTTACGTCTTAAAACTTAAAGACAATATGGAATCTGACGTATGTAACTACTGAGAGGAAAGCCCACAGAGCCCACCTGCAAAGATGCTGCTCATCAGGAAACAAAACAGCGACCTGACCATGCAGGTGAGTTTTATCCACGCACACGCCCACAAAAAAAAGCTTTGGCCGCTGCATGGTTTGTCAATTTGCTGTCATATTTGGAAATTCGTGATTGGCATGAAAACACATACAGGTAAACCTCAACTAAAGCGAAGAGCCGTTTTTTTTCCCTTGGTATTGGAATGATAACATTTGCATTCTACGGAAGTCGATAGCGGCCATTTTCGCTTTTTTCATTGGGCTATCTTGAGATGGTAAAATAATCAACGTATTATCCCAAGTTAGGTTAAGGGCTTGTTATCTCGTGATGAGGGGAAGATAAAGTAAAGCACAGGATTAGAGTTAACGTGATAACGGGATGAATTGATATAGTTATCTAATTATGGTTATCACTGAAGAACGAGCCTTTATTATTTAATGACCTCGAGATAACAAAATTAGAAAAGCACCGAATAAACAACATCGGCTTCGGTACATATAAATACCCCCCCCCCAATTTAAGGTCGATTACTTTAGATGGTACAGGCCAACAAAAAGACCAAAAAAAAAAAAAACTTGTAAAAACTTGTCAGGACTTATACAGTCAATGGTCAGGACTGAACTTTGGCTAATTTTCTTGGTTAATAGTTGTGTAAACGTACCTGTATACGGGTTTATTCACATGATATGTGCGAAGTTTTTACATTATGTAAATGGCCTTTGTTTTCGTCTTATTATCCACGGCTCATTTACCTCAAATATAGGCTACTGAAAAAAAAATCTAGACAGAGCTTAATAGAAGTCGTATGATTGTGCATCGTTGAGAACAGAGAAACACTATGAAAAATACAAATTAAAGAGTGTGCGCTCCATATCTTTAGAGTAGTGCAGTTAAAAAATACATATAGACTCACATACAGACAATTACAGACACAGATAAGATAAGACACACCGTTGGTTGATCCCTTGAGGGGAATCTCCAGTGTGACAGCATTATATCACAGTGCTATAAAAACACTGCTAGAAAAAATATTAGTAGGCTATAGTATGCAGTGAGATGTTGTAGAAGTACAACTATAAAGTATAGTACAGTGGTAAAGCAAACTTAAAGACTATAAATACAATGAAGTGCTTGCATGTAAAAATTATAAAGATTGTGTAGTAGTGAAATAATGAAACCATGACAATAGTATAACATGTATTTTTATTTAATAAAAACAAATTCAGTAATGTGTATATTGCAAATAGTGCAAGAGTGCTGTTCTCTTGCACTAACTTTTTGCAATAAAATTAAGTGGCCATTTCCAAAATTTTAAATATATTCCTGAATGTAGACCTATATTATAATTACTATGAATGAGGATGTCTCCTCAAGTAGTCACCAAGGAAAATAAGCTAAATCCAGACCTGAAAAAGTAATTTTTTTTACAATTTTTACCCCTCAAATTTTTTTTTCCACCTTGGACCCTGTTTATTTGCTTCATGTCAGCCTATTGTTGATATAGTGATACAGTAATTACAGCCCAACTGTCATGATTCTACGTAACTGACAAAACATTTTACCTGCTCCCTGTCTATGACAAATACTTAAATATTAAATGAAGCATTGTAGTCTGTCGAGAAATGTAAATGTTATAGTAATTTCTATTTCTCTAAAACCACAGCTCTTTCATTTACTTTTGTTTGTTTACAGGGAGGTCACACCTACCTAATATGGTGGAAGTGCAGATACAAAACTACATTAAACAAATTGTCTCCAAATGCAGCATTTATGTTGCTATATCTAAGCACACACACCCCCAAAGATTACACGCAGCCAAAGAACTGTCATACACACTGTTATGTCCAATGTAACATGGATAGTGAAAGGCACAAGATTACATGCTTGCTAGCCCAAAAGAATTAATTATATGCCAAGGGTTTTATAGCAACTTAACAGGTAAAGACCCTAAAATTGGGTTTAAACTTACAATATGTGGCATTTCTGTATTAAAATGAATTGATCAAACTGTAATATAGTTTGTTGAGTTGTGCACTTGCGTTGTTCAAAAATGTTCAAATTCATCAAAATCCGTCATTTTATTCAAGGTAGCACTACATTTTATTTCATCACATGTTACTAACTTCCACAGTAACCAGTCTGAGAGTTTAGGAAGGAAGTTAGTATCAGTTGTTATTATCTACTTGATTTAGAAATTATCATGCAAACCAGAATACACTTTTTCAGACCACAATGAGCTGCTGCTGAGGGCAGAATCTGAAAAATCCCCAAATATGAACCAAAAGCCCCCAGATATTTTCAATACAATTTTCAAGCTATAGCTTTAAGAATTGCAGCAGTTTTAGAGGTATCCATGAGTTACAAAAACAAGCATCTGTAATGATGTTGTCACTGAGATTGTGGTTATTCTTTGCTTTTTGGTCCTCATGTCATGGTCAAAGTAACTGTTTGACGCTGTTAATCTTTGTCTGCCCTCTGACCTTTGCTTTCCTGCCACACAACGTGTCTGTAAATTGAACTGCAGACTAACGTAAACACACCATACAGCCTGTCTTTGCTCTGGTTTGAAGTGAACTTTGGTAGATTTGAGTGTGTGGTTCAAGTGATTTCTGTCTGAACAGAGACTCCCTAAAAACTGCTTTCCTCAAGCATGTATTTATTTAAACAATTCACCATAAATAAGCAAAATAAGCAGTTTTCATTTTTTGTTTGCAACATGGCAGTTTAGTCTGTTTAGCATGCTAATGCAAGTTTATTAGCAAAACTTGTATCTGATTCAGAGATTAGACGAGCCCCTCCGCCCCCCAAAAATGGAACTGAAGTTAACTTTTCAGAAAAAAAAGTTAAAAAAAATGTGTAGTTACATATCTCAATTGCCTGAAAATAAATTATAATAAACATATGATTGACTCTTGTGTTTATGGTTGAGTAAGACTTACCGAATGATGGTTGGGTACAGTTCCCCAGAGTAAAGGTAGCAACAGTTGAAGGAGGCAGCAAGACAACCTTTGCCCATTACAGCAAGACAGGTTCGTACAGTCTGTTGATCTGCACAGGGGAGACACATGCATTCAGATCACTTTGCTGCTTCTCTAGTGTAATAGGCTATTTACCTTGTGTGCAGGTTTTTTAACATACCAATAGGTACCAGCAGGTTTATTAAAATAGTGATCCCAGCAATGATAAGAGCACCAGATTGTGACATGCGCCGTCCCACCATACTCATAGACACAGTTATGACAACTTTAGCAGGGATGTCAACAGCTCCAAAGATCACTTGGATTAAGTAGATATCCACTTCAAACTTCTGCAGATCCATAGCAAGACCATAGTAGGCAAAGCTTGTTGATAACCTAACAAAAACATTGATAGTGTTATTCCAACTTCATAGAAAGTGCTTTTAAACTGCCATTGATTTTTTTCTTCAACAAGAGAAGGACACGAACCAGACAGCACTGAGGCAGATTGTCATAGACCTCATCGTTGGTGTGCGAAAGAGATCCAGGACAGTGTAATTACCATGTGAACTGGACATCTCTTTCTTCATGGATTCCTCCAGCATCTATGCATAAACAAAGGGTTCTCTTTAATCAAATTGATTTCATTGTTCAGTTATAAACAAGGACAGATGGTGCAATAACACAAACACGCCACGTTCCCTTACTTTAATGTTGATTTTTTCACCCTCTTTGCTGCGTCCATTAAATTTTGCCACACTTTTGAGGTTCTTGATGGCTTGCTCAGAGTTATTGCTCAGGACCAACCATCTTGAGGATTCATGAAACCACCTGCATGAGATATTTGTCGAGTTTATTTATTGTGCAACAAAATTTTTTTTTATCTCTACATTTGAAAGTCTAATCAGTAATTCTGGTTGCATCTCACCATGAGTAGAGGAAGGAGACATAGAAGGGCAAAGAGACAGCCAGGGTTAACCACCTCCAGTCCCGGATGAAGTAAGCCATGGCTGCCAGGAGTAACTGCCCCACAGTGTAACAGTAACCTGTTGCTGTCCCCACCACTGTCCGCACTCGAGTGGGAATCCACTCCACAACTTGAAATGAGAAACAATCACAGAAAAGATGACAATCAAAGAATATTTTATAGCCTACCTGTTGACTACATCCACTGGAGTCCTTTTATAGACACCTGACTGTCCTCTGTCTTGCTAAATTTCTTACTGAGCGAGAAGGTGTTGAGCCCCACGCCAGACAGAGCCATGCCACAACCAAAACGGAACAGGCAGAAAAGGGAGAAGGAGGTCGAGAAGGCAGCACATGTTCCTGACACAGCCATCAGCAGGTTAGAGATAAGCAGGAGGATGCGTCGACCATATCTAAGAGCCAGGTAGATTAGATTATTATTTGACCTAAAGTGGTTATAATATTCAAATAGTAGCTCATAAAGATGATGTAAGTTTTTTTTATAATGCATACTCACATTCATAAGTTGGTTACGTGATGTTATCAATGTATGGTTAAGTGTAGCAGGTTAGATTTTAATGCCAGTAAAGATAAGAACAAGGTTACCTGTCTGAAAGACTTCCAAAGACCATAGCTCCTACAAGCACACCTCCCATGTAGACAGTTTGTCCAAATTGCTTCAGAGAGCGTAAATCACACACCAAATCCCACTGATGAGACACAGTTTAAGGCACATGATAAGAAAACATGTAAGCACCTACAAAAGTTGATAAAAAAAAAGAAGCAATCTTACATCAGATATGATGGTGGAGCTCCTCTCAGTCATGTTGTAGGACCATCCGTCTTTGCATGCTTGCACGTCACCATACAAACCATCCTCAGCTTCTCCTTGCTCCCCTGAGCTGGAGCTCGCATTCTTTTCCAGGAGGTGCCACTGAGGAGTAACATAACGCCGGCACCTCTGTGGCCTCTCCGTCTGGTCTAGTGGCACAGTGATCAGCAGAGTTTCCTCTGGGCTCAGCTGGGACTGAGACAGGTTTGTGTGTGCGCTGCAGTAGTGTGGAGGCACTGAGGCCACAAAGTTCTGCAACAGGTTGTGACTGGCCATCATCATTACAGGCAAGCAGAGGAGGGTCACATGCAGGATCTGAAAGCGTCCTGTGCTGCCCACCAGCTCAAGGAGCTCACCAAACGCCATAGTTTTGTACAACCAGAATGCCACAAGCCAAATAAATGTAAATAGCACTAAATCCTGTTGTTAATAGGTTTGTTTACAGTGCTTGGACGTGCAAAGAGGAGTGTGGTGTATAGCACCTGTAAAAGTGTTGAAAAAAAGTATCAGTAGCAAGATCTAACCACAGAGTATATATGTCTTAGGCGTGTAATTGGATAAATAAAACCAAAGTTGGTAGACTTACCAGTTGAATGAGTCCCCTCTTTTTACATAAAATATCTGTAGCACCTTTATTCAACTAAGTAACACATGTTACTGTCATGGCAAAAAAAATCCTTGCCAAAGTGCTCCAAAAAGAGTCCTTAAAAAAGCTAAAAAAAAATTGAAAGGAAGTAAAAGTCGTCTTGTTGCTGCTCTGTGTTAAAGTGAGTAATCGGCTCTCAAATTCCTACGGCTTTTCTGAACTTTGGATTATTAGAAGTGCAATGCAACCTCTGGAGGTATTAGCAGCTCGTTCACTGAACACTGAGGTAGAATGCCGAGTCCTTGCTGTGCAGGAATAATGTCAGGTTGAAGTGTTGCAGTGCAAGTGATCTCCAGCATCAAGAGTGGATGCATAGTTATGCTTTTCACCCTCTTTGCAATAAAACACACCCACTGCCCCGTATTGGTTACTGACTACGAAGGACAGGGTGATAAAGTGCGTCTGTGTGTGTGTGCATACATGTGTATACCTGTACATAAAACATGTTAAAGTCAACCAAACCAAACTGGTTTCAGTGGCGTTTTGTTTGCCAGTTTCTGTAATGTTTTAACTGTTTTCCGTTTGGTGGGTTCTGGATTGATTTACTGGATGAAAGCCATCAACAGCAACAATTAGAGAAGGAAAATCAGTAAGTAATGGGTTTGACAACTTGCAGACATGCTAATAAATACTCAACTATTCACAGATCTTCAACACAGTGACCTTCTCATCCTCTGTTACCTTGCGTCATAAAACAATTTGTGGTCAATAAGTGACTATGATGACAATTGTATCTTTTGTTGGTGCTCTGACTCTGTTACGTAATGCTGACTGAGTTAAGAAACAGAAGTGCAACAATAAAGTCCAGTAAGTTTTATATCTGTATATTAATTTGCATTTCACATTTGTCCTTGAAGCTGCAATCTGAGTCATTTCTGCCTGTTTTTTTGTCCTGATGATTAGTTTTGAGGAATGTGTGCTCTTGTGTAATAATCAGCATGAGATGTCAGGCTGAATGAAGCTGCAGGTGCACCAAAGCAAAACAATCAACGGTCAGTTTTTTCAGCTGTGAGACTCTGATGGGATTAAGATTTTTTCTTTTTTAAAATTCCTCCTTATACAGGATCCTTTTTTTTCAATCAAAGCACTAAAAGCGTGAGCATTTGACTGAATATCTGAAATAAAAATAGACACAAACCTAGTTGCTCACAGATTTCCTGGAACATCGAAGGAAAAGTTGAATGGAGGGCGAGGGTTGCAGTAGACACAAATATTGAATCAGCGGAATAGGTTACAGAGGATGGTAGCAGATAAGTTTAACAAACCTTTAAATAAAGATCTTTTGACAGATAGGATAAGAATAAGGACAGTTCCCTGAAACTAGTTAATATTTGATCAAGAAGAAAACACGATGTACCTACACAATAATTAAATTAATTAATTAGATTAATTACACTATTTTTTTCCCCTAGTCAAGCTGCTGTAAATGTGAATTTCTCATTGGAGATCAATAAAGTATCTATCTATCTATCTATC